>OMKR01103540.1:0-10644 GCA_900302355.1 Cyttopsis rosea | reverse complement strand
AGCCACCACATATGGTTGAAAGGCTACTGTTGCTCTCTGGGCATCCCCTTCGTGGACAATTTTCCACTTTCTGTGACAGAGATGAACCATTTGCCCCGGACGGCCTTCACCCAAATCGGGCGGGCTCTCTCCTTCTAGCAAGAAATATGGACCTGGCCCTGAAATCTGGTAATTTGTTTGGACGTTGATATGAGGTGAGCCCACTCCCTGCTAAATCCATCCCAAGTCAGATTACTGCTAGAAATCCTGCTCTTTTCTCTACTCGTAATGTCAATACTGCAAATCTAGTCATGATTCCGTTACAGCCTTTTATAGCTTCTTCTGTCCCTATCCCAAGGTCCCCACTTGACCCACCTACCTCTGGGAATAATTCATTTAAATATTGGAAATATATAGGAGCCTAATTCAGAAATTAGACTACATAAATGTTTAAATTTTGCAGTCTGATCCTGATGTCTTAATTTTAAGTGAGTCATGGCTAAGGAAAAGTGTCAAAGATTCTGACGTGGGCTGGTGGGCTACAATCTGTTCAGAGCGGATCGGGTTGGGAGCGGGGACGGGGTGGTTGTTTCTGCGAAAACGGGTTTGTCTGTGTCTGTCTTGGATTCGGTCTCAAAATGTTTTGAATTCATCGCTCTGGGGATCCAGCTGGGCCCTTCCTCACTGGTTGTTATAGGTGTTTTTAGACCCCCATCCGCTGATGTGGAGTCTATAAACACATTAGCCAATCTTCTCGCTCGTTATTCTGATTCTGAAACGCTGGTGGTTGGTGATTTTAACTTGAACTGGCTGAATAACACCTCAGATCATTTGAAGGAAGTTTGTGGTAACCTGCACTTAACCCAGCTAATAACTGAACCCACTAGACCGAACTTGAAAGACTGCTCAAAATCCACATTAATTTATCTTGTATTTTCAAATAGTCGACAAAATTGTGGCCAGTGAAGTATTTGAATTAGGAATTAGTGATCACTGCCCTACAGCATGTGTGAGAAGTGCGAGATTGGCCAAAACAAGGTCACACACAGTTTTAAAAAGACACTTTCAGAATTTTAATGACCAACTGGAGGATCTTAAGCATAGCAATATCCAAGTCACGGCCTATTATTCAATAGAGAATATTCTGGGCTTATTTCGGTTGATGTTGATGCAGATGTACATGTTGATTATGTGAGCGCCATGGACCACGCCTCTCATGTTTCCTTTCGTCCCTTCTCACATAGTGAAGTACTTCATGCTCTGCTATCCATAGATCCCAGGGGCTCTACTGGAGAGGACAATCTAGACTCTTTCTAAAATTGGGGCCACCAATTATCGCATATATTGCATATATTTAATCTTTCCATCTCTACAGGTATATTTCCTAATGTTTGGAAATCTGCCCATGTGATTCCTTTGCATAAAGGTGGCATTAAGAACGACGTAAATAATTACCGTCCTATCTCCAAGCTACCCTGTGTCGCGAAAGTCCTGGAATCTCTGGTAAATAATCAACTCAAGTCCTTTCTTTCAATTAACTCAGTTCTAAGCCTATACCAATCAGGTTTCAGAACCAATCACAGCACAATTTCAGCCATCACATTAGTTACAAATGATATAACATCGGCACTTGACAAGAGGAACCATTGTGCTGCCCTCTTTATCGATCTGTCTAAAGCTTTTGATACAGTCCATCACCACCTGCTCTTAAAAAGATGATCCGGCATTGGTCCGGCTAGAAGTGCATGTGATTGGTTCCAGGATTATTTGTCTGAGGCGTCAGTGTGTTAAATCCGGTTCTGCCCAATCTGAGTTTCTCTCAATAAATAAAGGAGTTCTGCAAGGTTCAATTCTGGGTCCTATCCTTTTGATGATCAATATAAATGATATTGTCTCTTCCTTGAGTGGTTGTCAGGTCCATCTGTATGCAGATGACACCATTATGTATTGTATTGCTGACTCTGTACAGTTGTCCATCAAGAACTTGCAACTTGCCTTGAATGCTCTCCAAGAAGCCTTAAACCTATTAAGGCTATTAACCTTAAACGAGTTCTTAATGCAGTAAAACAACATTTATGCTGTTTCTTAGGCATATTGATTATGAAGGTTTGCACATATCGACTGTGAGTGGTTCTAGCATTAAGAGAGTCACTGAGTATAAATATCTTGGCATATGACTCAATGAAAATTTCACATTTAAATTTCATGTGGACAACCTTGCCTCCAAGTTGAGACAGAAATTGGCTTCCTGTACAGAAACAGAACCAGCTTTCCCTTGTTTAGTAGAACAAGGATTGTCGAAGCAGTGTTCTTATCAGTTATGGACTATGGTCCCTCTCCTTTCAACTGCATATTAAGAAATTACCAGAACTGCATTTTTTCATCTTCGCAATATTGCCAAGATACGGCCCATTCTATCTATTAGTGATGCAGAGACCATAATTCATGCTTTTGTAACATCGCGTTTAGATTTTTGTAATGTGTTGCTCTCTGGCCTTCAGATGCAAGAATTTTGACTAGGACTAGAAAGTTTGACCATATTTCCCCTCTACTGGCCACCTTGCACTGGCTCCCGGTTTACCTCAGATGTGATTTTAAGGTATTGCTACTTACCTACAAAATATTACACGGGTTAGCATCTTCCTATCTCACAGACTTACTGGTACCCTATGTACCATCTCGAGGCCTACTCTCACAACATGATGGTCTCCTAGAGACTCCAAGATTTATAAAGAAGTCTGCAGGCTCCAGAGCATTCTCACACCGGGCTCCGGTGCTCTGGAACGCCCTACCTGGAGGAATCAGAGCTGCTACTTCTGTAGAAATGTTTAAATCTGGACTAAAAACTAATTTTTACAGCCTTGCATTTGATTAATCACACATACCCTGTTAGCCTATCTCTCATCTTAGCACTGGTATTTGGCGTCTGTCTTTTGACCCTCCGTATTCTGCCGCTCTCTTTCCATCTCCTCCGCAGCCGCTTGCTGTGGTGGAGGAGCCCTGGAGGCGCTTACCTGACCCTGGAGGCATCTACCTGCGGCGCCCTGCTCCAGCTAATGGACTCTCATACTGTCTAACTATAACATTGTATAGTACATTAATAGTTAGTATATACACACAATAACCTATGATTTGTATGTTGCCTATGTTGTATGTACGTTGCTGTGTATGATTCATAATACTGTCGCCCACTCGGCATCCACTGCAGCCTGGTCGTCCTGGAAGGGGGACTCCTCCTTCTGTACACCCTTCCCCGGGTTTCTTCCTTTTCCCAAAGGGTTTTTGGGAGTTTTTCCTGGCCCGGTTGGAGGTTTAGACCAAGGGGATGTCGTTGATTTTTAATGAAATGTAGGTCTGTGAAGCCCTTTGAGACTGTATTGTGATTAAGGGCTGTACAAATAAACTTGATTTGATTTGATTTGATTTGATGGTGATGTAATCTATAGGCATGCGGCGGCTTCACCTCTTCAACCGCTGGACTCGGTCTATCACTCTGCCCTCCCATTCATTACTGGTGACAGATATGACACTCACCATTGTGTCCTTTATAATAAGCTTGGTTGGCCATCTCTTGCAGATATTTGTTTATTTTCAAGGCCCATATTGGAAAGCTCCCCCTCATGGAATGGAATCTTTGAACACATCTGACTCGCTCCAGTGATTGGCTAGTTCTTAAGGTCCCCCGAGTTTGCACTGAACTTGGTAAAACTGCATTTTCCTTTGATGCCCCTAGCTCATGGATTGGCCTCCAACACTCTTTAAAGATTAAGATGCTGCCCTCTGTGGTAGAGTTTTGGACCTTGCTCTCAAACCACTGTATATCAAGATATACCTGTTTTTGTTAAATTGTTGTGTGATTTTGTGATTGTTGTGATTTTAAATGTTTTGCTTGTGAACCCGGCGTCGCTGAAAATTAGGGAAACCTTAGTGCCCTGCGAGTATAAATATAGGTTTGAAATGAAGTGTGCATGTGTGTGTGCAAGGTGTGTGTGTGTGTGTGTGTGTGCAGGGTGTGTGTGTGTGTATGTGTGTGTGCAGGGTGAATGTCACTTGGTCTTATCTCGTCGCTGTGGCAGCATCTGAAGGCCGTGGTATTTACTACGTAAAATGTTAATCAGTCCACGCTGCGTCACCAGGTGTGTGTGTGTGTGTGTGTGTGTGTGTGTGTGTGTGTGTCCTTCTCCATCTCCTTCTCTGCCCAAGCGTTTTCACCCGTGCAACCTATCAAATCAGACCTAGTCGTCAAGACAAATGCAACGGTGCCAGGTACATCCCTCTCCGACATAGGGGCGTGGCTTAAATAGATCCCGCCCTTTGGCGGGATCTATTTGGCGCTTCTATCTATATTCTATCTATATGGCGCTTACCTCTGATCTAACCCTAACCCTAACTCATAACTCTGCACATCTCTCCTTTCTTCTCGTCTCCACTCCTTTCCTCTCTCCTCCACACATACTCTCCTTATTGACTTCTTTCCTCTTTTTCTTCCTCTTCCTCTATTCTCCCCTCCTCTTATCCCCTTGAGAGAAGAGAAGATGTAAGGAGAGAAGAGGGAAGGAGAAGGAGATGGAGATGGAGATGCAGGGGGAGAGGAGATGATAGAAGGAGAGAGGAGGAGAGAAGAACAAAGGAGTTCAGTGGAAAGGAGGAGAGGAGAAGAGAGGAGAGAAGATCATGGGCTGTCACGGGGAACAGGCGGTGATCTTCTCTGGAGATGCAGGGGGGCATCTCCATCTCCTTCCCTCTTCTCTCCTTTTATTTCCTCTCTTCTTCTCTCCTCCTCCTCGAAGGGGGAAGAAGAGGAAAGAAGAGACAAGAAGAAAAGAGAAGGGGAGGAAGTGTGGAAAGGTGTGGGTTAGGCTTAGGCTTAGGTCAGAGGTAAGCCCCACTCTTTTGTCGGAGAGGGACCTGCCTGGTATCATCTCGACGAGTAGATGTCATTTCATGCCTGACTTGCACCCTACCTCCACCTGCATGGACCGCACAGCATGGCTTGATGAAGCCATGTTTATGCACCTCTACCCTGAACCAGAAGAGAATCAGGGTCCAGGTGAAGGGAAGGGAGTGGCAGCAAAGCAAAAGGGAGTGGGCAGATGTAAAATGACATGGAGGTTAGTGACATGGCACGAGGAAACGACTAGATGAAAGTAAAATATGAAAACAAGTGAATGAAACAAGTATAAACACTAGTAACATACCTGAATTGCTCCTTTTCCAACTATCTTCAAGGTTTGAAGAATTGCGTCTCTGATCATACTTTGTGCTTGACCAGTGAGGACATTTCTTAACCTTTCTTCTATTCCGATTCCATTTGGAGCTGGTGCCAGACCCAGGTTTTCTGCTAATCTCACAATGAGAGGTACCCAGACATGATGAGTTGTCTTCATCCAACTCACAACTTCGAGCCACAGTATTCAAAGTCTCTTTGCGATGGCCCTGAGAATGCATTCAAAACGTAATTGTCCCCTGTGGTCAGTCCAGAGCCGTCCATCTTGTTTTGCTACTGAATGCATCTCAGGATGTCGTCTCTGAGCTTTTTATTCTCCTTTGAGATTTTCTCTGCTTCTTTCAGCGTGCCCCCTTCCAGCCACATTTCAATCGCTTTGGATGTTAAAGTGACAGTCGACCCAATTACCGCATATGTGGTTGCAAGTCCTAAGAGGGGAGTTGCTATTCCTGCACTACAAAAGGTGGCAATACCTGCTCCTATCACACTCAAGCCACCGACTACCGCCACACTGTTCCCTACCGCCTGGCCAGCGTTGCTTTTCTTTCTGATGGACTCTAGTTCCCTCGCAAGTTAATTAGTTGTTTTGCGTTATTTTCACGCTGATCCAGCCAGGTAATGATGTCCCAATATAGCTGATCTTCGGTTGACATGATAATGCAGTGAGACGACAAGGCTGCAAAACATAATATTTTATAAAATAGAAATGTTGCAATGCAAGGCTGAAAGACATGTGACATGATATTAGAATGTAAGATAGTGTCCCAGAGGGAAATTGGATATAAATAAATCTGAAAATAAAGTTGTTAGTCTATAAAGAGAGGACAGAATTAGGGTTAGGGTTAAGGGAATAGGTCACCCCGAGTGCTTTACTACTCTCCTACTCTTTTCCTATTTTGACCACCCTGCATGAGAAGATGATAGTGAACTGGCTGCTCTGCATTTTCTGTCCAAAAAACATTTTTCAACCGGTGCTAGGTAAAGTAAAGCAAAGTGAAAGCAACAAGCAGCAGACAGAGGAAAGACACACACACACTATAAAATATAGAGGCTCCAATCTGTAAAACTTGGATTTTGTCAAAGAAGGCCCTTTAAATTACCTAGCAGAAGTGGTCTTGGTGACATCGGTGCTGAGACATATTCACTTAGTTTCACAGAACTTTTACATTGCTAAATAAAACCTGTACAGAGAAACTCCAGGGCCACCAGAGAGTATACTATACACCTGATTTCTGCCAAATCAGGTGTATAGTATACTCTCTGCCACTGGCTCAAATGAAGTAAACCACTCCACCTGTGTGGAAGTAAGTGTAGTGGCAAAACTAGCGTAGAAACTGTGGAAATATCTAGAGTCTCTAGAGCCATAAAATATTGAATGATATTAAAAATTATTATTAACATTTTTTTGTGTGTATGTGTGCTTAGGATAGGGCACTGGCCACCACTGCAGTCCACTTCTATGCCAACAATCTTCTTGTCAGACCATTTTCAGGCCATTTTTTCCTCTTTTCCACCTTCTTTCCCTTCTGAAATTAAGAAAAATACATGTACGAAATACTAAAAACATGCACTTGTTATACTTGTCCTGAGACAAAATGAAAATATAGCTGTAGAAAAAGTGGTTCTAAAAAATTATTTGAAATACCAAATAGCTCTCTTATTTACTGATGGAGCAGAGAGGAGAACACGCTGGATCACCGCTACACCACCGTCCACCACGCCTGGTCACTGTCTGGACAGACGCTGTGACGCCATATCTCTGCTACTGTGAGGACAGCTGGACACCGACACGCACCACGGTGATGATATATTTGTATTAGTTCTTAGATATTAAGTCAAACTACTATGAATGTTCATGTACTTCATATTATTAACATTACCATTAACCTTAATAAATTACCATTAACCTTAATAAATTACCATTAACCTTAACAAATTCCTCCGTATGGCAAACAGAGGTTGTACATTGTTTCGTCACACCATCACACTGACTAACCTGGACCCCATGCATTACTGCCGGCAGCTATATTTATGATTATGATGATTATTATTCTGATTATTCTGATTATTCTGATTATTAAGATTATGATTATGATGATTATGATGATGATAATGATGATGATGATGATGATGATGATAATGATGATGATGATGATTATGATTGTGATGATTATTATGATGATGATGATTGTGATGATTATGATGATTATGATTGTTATGACAATGATTATTATTGATGTTGTTAGGGTTATGATTTGTTTCTAGTTTTCTAGAAACTGATTTGAATCTTTAGGAATAAATGAATAAACTTTTTTAAATTCACCTTCAAACTTCATGTTTGGTCATAAATCATAACCATTGTCTTCCGGAAATGCATAAATACATACATGAATAAATCCAAAAACATCTATGTGTTATCATATAAAAGACGCACACGGTGACAGCACATGAATGGATGAATGAATGGATGAATAACGCACGCGGAAAATAAATAAATAAAAGAATCAAGACGCACGCGTGACGCGCGTGGCGCCGCCTATAAAAGAAAGGAGAGAAAGTTGGAGAAGCAAAGCGACAGAAGGAGAGAGAGAAGAGAAGAAGAAGAGAGAAAGAGAGAGAATAGAAGAAGAGAGAAAGAGAGAAGAGAGAAGAAGAAGAGAGAAAGAGAGAGAGAATAGAAGAAGAGAGAAAAAGAGAAGAAAGAAGAAGAGAGAAAAAGAGAAGAGAGAAGAAGAAGATAGAAAAAGAGAGAGAAGAGAAGAAAAGGAAGAAAAAGAGAGAAAACAGGACAAAGAAGATGGAGAGCGTGCGCGCGCTGATGTGTCTGTGCGCGTGCCTGTGCGCGTGGTCCGCGGTCTGTAAAGGGGAGATGGTCGAGAAACAGAGGGATGGAGGAGGAGAAGAAGGAGGAGAAGAATTCCACATCAACCACCTGGTGAGAGAAATAATAGTTGATTTGAATCATGATTATATTACATTACATTTTATTACATTACATTACATTACATTTTATTACATTACATTTCATTACATTTCATTACATTACATTACATTTTATTACATTACATTTCATTACACTACAGAAGCCCATAGTGCAGTATATTAAAATGAAAATGTAAACTTGAAAATGAAAATATTTTCATTTTCAAGTTTACAGTTCGACCATAAAATTGCATGAAAATGCAATAATCCTTCATTTTCACATACTCTATATGACCATATTGAATGAAAATAGAAAAGCTGTTTGACATTTGATTTTCAAAGTCCTACCCCGATTTACAGTAGACAATATTCAAATGTAAATTCAAATTTGAAAATTAAAATGCAATATAAACAATGTAACCTCGTTTTCCATATATGCAAGCAATATTTATGTCACAATTAAAATTTAAATGCAATTTTCAAACAATTTGAACGAACCAAATGAACAAAAACAGCGTTTGACATTTCATTTTTAAATACTTAACCTGCTGTGCAGTGGACAATATTCAAATGCAAGAAGTGAAACAATGCTCCCAGTATATTGCATTTCCATTCACATGTCTCCACACTCTTTTAGGGACAGAATTAAGTTGAACATGCAAATGTGTCAGTCCTCAAATTGAGGTGGGTCTTCAATGTGTCAGTCCTCCCATCAAGGCGGGTCTTCAATGTGTCAGTCCTCCCATCAAGGCGGGTCTTCAATGTGTCAGTCCTCCCATCAAGGCGGGTCTTCAATGTGTCAGTCCTCCCATCAAGGCGGGTCTTCAATGTGTCAGTCCTCCCATCAAGGCGGGTCTTCAATGTGTCAGTCCTCCCATCAAGGCGGGTCTTCAATGTGTCAGTCCTCCCATCAAGGCGGGTCTTCAATGTGTCAGTCCTCCCATCGAGGCGGGTCTTCAATGTGTCAGTCCTCCCATCGAGGCGGGTCTTTAGTTAGGATCAGGTCAATCATCAGGCGGGATGCCATAGGCTACCTAGCAGAACCTGATACCCCCCCGCTGCGAGCACTACCACAAGGAGTGTCACCAACTGTCACTACGGTGTGAATGTGATCAGATTGTATCTTAAAGTCTCTTATTTTATCTTAAAGGAGACATATCATGAAAAAGTCACGTTTTCAGTGCTTGCCTCTGTTGAAAAAAAAACATGCTATTCCAGTTTGCTGTCACACTCTATGTCCAGTGTGACACATTAGCATTAGAACTGCCCCCCATCTGAGTAACTCCACCCGGCTGGAGCTCCAGTGAGTGGAGGTGCTGGAGCCCACGGTGCGGTCCGCGCTGCTCCAGACACCACGGGCAAAGTCAGAACAAACTTTTAAATGAGGCCTTGTAGATGTAATATCAGTGAGGATTCAGCAACTGCATGGCCTATTTCTGGCATCAAATTTGTTCAGAAACAGATTTGGTGACTGATAAGGTGGAAATAGTGAATGTTTATCTTCTTCATACAGAAGTGGGAGGAACAGTTCCAGGGTGGGCGTGGCACATGCACACTGAGACACACACACTGAATCAGCCTGTCAGAGCCTGGAAGAACACAGGTTAGAATGGCTGGAATGCATAATCTGAGTGGTGTTTTCAGCAAAACACTTCAAAGACATGTTGTGGGACCTCAGAGACCTGCATTAACCTGTTGAAAAGGAGCAGGATATGGCTCCTTTAAAGGGTAGGGAGGGATGTAGGGAGGGACAGTGAAGGAGATTGTGGATGCTAATAGTATGTGTTTCTGTGTGTCTGTGCATGTGTGTGCGTGTGCATGTGTGTGTTTGCGTGTGTGTGTGTGTGTGTGCAGCAGCAGGCTCTCCAGACTCTGATGGACGAAGCCGACGACAGATTGTCTGTTCAGAAGAAAGCCAGTCTGATCCCCCGGGTGAGATCAATACCTCATCAATTCATTATCAATACCTCATCAATTCATTATCAATACCTCATCAATACCCCATCAATACCCCATCAATACCCCATCAATACCCCATCAATACATGATCAATTATCATCAATACATTATCAATACCTCATCGATACATTATCAATACCCCATCAATACATTATCAATATCCCATCAATATCTCATCAGTACCTCATCAATACATTATAAATACCTCATAAATACACTGTCAATACGTCATCAATACCCCATCAATTCATTATCAATACATCATCAATTCATTGTCAATACATTATCAATACCTCATCAATACACTGTCAATACATCCTCAATACCCCATCAATTCATTATCAATACGTCATCAATTCATTGTCAATACCTAATCAATATATTATCAATACCTCATCAATATCCCATCAATACATTATCAATATCCCATCAATATCTCATCAGTACATCAGCAATATATTATCAATACCTCATCAATTCATTGTCAATACCCCATCAATACATTATCAACTCCTCATCAATATACCCTCAATAGATTATCAATAGCCCATCAATAC
>OMKR01103539.1:0-15213 GCA_900302355.1 Cyttopsis rosea | reverse complement strand
TGCATCGCGTGCGGAACTCCTGCTGCTCCTCGAAACCGGAGTCCTCCAGGATGCACTCGGGGACCCCGACCCTCAGGCTGCCCTGGCTGGCGCTGCTGGACAGGCCTCGACCTCACGAGAAGGAATAAAAACGATCTTGCACTACATCTAAAACACGGGGAAATTCTATTCACCTTTTGTATCGGGGCCCTTACCTCCACTTTCCATTTCGTCCTCCACATATTGGCCGTCTGGATCCTCCAGACTCTCGTTCAGGACCGAAGAGAGTGGGTCTCCAATGTCGACCCCAATGGTGAACTCCACAGGATCGCTATCTGTGGAGCCCCGCTGGCCGTTGAGAAGTCGCAGGCGCTTGCGGTCCACCTCGTGCTGGCGGAACTTATCGATGCAGTCATCGATAAGAGTGGACGGAGCCTTCTTGTGTCCAACTGTGACCTAGGATTTCGGTATTTTACAGTTGGCATCGATTCAATGGCCTTGTGTATTTACATGTGTCGTGTTGTACTGAGCTGCGGGGGCGGTTTCTACCTTGCCACAGTAGAGCACTTCAAATTTCTGGGAGTTGTAGAAAGCTTCATCTGTCTCTTGTTTGGGCTTGGTGCCTTCCTTCAGGGCTGATTTGGACACCTGGCGGATGCTGCTGATCACCTCAGGAACCTTGCAAAAAGGAAATGAGTTAAATTTCCAGAGAACAGAATGACCCTGCAACTGCAAGGAGGCCGTGTTTAAAAACATTGAGAGTGGTGAAGCACAACAAGACGGTTTATCCATGTCAATCTCAATATATCATCAAAACCAAGCTGAAATCATTGGTATTTGAAGAAAACCTTGGCATTTCGGGAGAACATAATGAAAACTTCCTCTCAAGAAACTGGAAACATAAATGTAATAAATGTGTCAACACATTTAGCGCATGAATCCAGTTCAGGTAGTCAGGATTAAAATAAATGTGGACGTCTAGGGAAGGGAATCAGCTGGACGTTTTTTAAACTCCACTACTTCTGCTTAGGATTTAAGGTGCACTCGCTGCAAGTCGTAACTTAAAATAGATCAAGGCTAACAGAGAGACAAAAGATTTACGCAAATTCTCGTCAACAACAGGAGAGAGAGAAACGGCGTAATGGCGACAGATCTGGGCTTGGAGCCAGG
This sequence comes from Cyttopsis rosea, assembly GCA_900302355.1. Taxonomy (NCBI): domain Eukaryota; kingdom Metazoa; phylum Chordata; class Actinopteri; order Zeiformes; family Parazenidae; genus Cyttopsis; species Cyttopsis rosea. Next base: position 14,064 of record OMKR01103539.1, on the reverse strand, counting down.
ACACACCCGGGCTTCATACCACTAAAGACACAACAGAGTGCCGGATAACTGAGAAGCTTGAAGGTCAACTGGGCTGTTATGCTTTTTTTTTTTTTTTTGCAATACTACACAATTGGTGAAGCTCCAGACACTGCCATCCATGCCAGAAAGCACAGCGGGTGGAAAAAAAGAGGAATTACACCGCACAAGTCAAGGCAGAGTATACAAGCTCTATTATGTCGATTTTTTGGCAATACTGGTGAGTATGAACAGTCGGTTTGCCTGGAGATGTTTTTCACCACTGTGGTGGAAGAAAAGCAGCCTGGCGTCATAATCACATAATCAATACATCATGCTACCGGAGCTTGACGGACGGAATTGGAGGGATCGGCAGTGAACACGGGCTCTCTCAAAACAGGGAGCAATCAGAGCCATGGCCGGAGCCAAGGGCGGCTCAACAACTTGTTTAAGGCAAACCAAACAGCAGGGCCACATTCTGCACACAGCACCCATCACGATCCCTGATAACAACATTGAGCAAACACACTTCGGCTTTAGCGGGATGGTACTTATGTAACGAAAATATATCAATCCTGCTGTGGGGATCTGATCAGCACAACGCACAAAGTGGGAAATCATATAACAGGGGAAATGCAACTATTATAGGACCCATTACCTGATTACCACAGGTATGAGAAGGAAAATGCTGATATGCAAAATATACAGCTGCTGCTGCTACTAAGAGACGAGAAAACCATCCACATGACAGAGGAAATCAAATGTTTTGCCTGACCCCTGGCACGTTGCTGCGGCTACGCCAGCCATTTTAAGGTCACACTTCTCAAAGTGCCAGTGCGCCCTGGGGTGGAACCAAGTAGCGCTGCATATACAGGGATCTATTGAGATAGAGAAACAAGAAGTCGACATAAATACTCCACCATCTCTTTTACTCACATAAAGATCGTCCTTGTGAAAGTACGAGTGCTGGGTGGGGCTGAGAGCGTAGCAGTCTGTTGGCTTATTTCCCTGAAATTCTTGAAAACCTTTTTAGCTTGCAGCAAACCCAAAACCTAGTTCCCCGTATTAAAACACTAAGAGCAGAAGCAAAATAGACCAGGCTGGTAACATAAGAGTAAAACGAAGACATGGCTACCTTACAGGGGTTTGTTTTCTCATTTAAAGGCATAGGGCTATAAAACAAGATTAAGATACGATTTTACTCTATTGACCCCCTTGAAGCATATGTGGTTGTTGAATAATTTGAGGCAGGGGCAACGGCTCAGGGTGAGAAAACCTTGTTGCTGAAGGTAAAGAGTTCCATTTATTCAGTCGTCCTGTTCTGCCCTGTGGAATAACTGAACGCATTTTCAAATTACATGTTATGCAAAATGTTCTTGGAACAACATGGTCATCTGTTAACAGGCCTACCATTTCAGGAAAACATCAGAACTCGCGTGGCGAAAACAAAAACACATCAAGGAAAGGGACCGACTGCTGTGGAACTTATGAGGTGAAGGTAACTCGGAGGCCTTGATATCGCGCATATCATGTATGGGAGTCACACACACACACACACACACACACAAACGCACGCACGCACACACGCTGTGTCCTTGGGTGACTGTGGCGTCTTGCACCCACATTCTGATTAATGAAAACATGACACACACTGAGTCAATTTAACATTTAAAAGGCCCGTTGGATTATTCATGAGCAAGATGATGCCACGGCACCATTTGATCTGATTAATTATTTGCAGTGAAACCAATATGGCATCGGTGCAGTGACTGCTGGGCTGCCAGGACGCAGACAGGCACAGCGGTTTGTAACGGAAGGTGTGACGTGCGGTTTCCAGAGTGAAACTAATTATCCCACCCATATTGTTCCCTGTACTGTTTTTTTTTTTTTAAACCTCTAACCTTCCCTGTCTTTTCGCTCTCGCAGACAATATCGGTGACACTTCGCGGGACGGGGCTGGCCTGCAATCGTAGCGGCGTGCAGCTGGCGAGGCTTAGGGAGAAAATAAACAGGATTGTCCCCTCTGAGCAAGGGAGCGTTCCTCCTGAGCACGCTCAGCGAGTCAGCTCGGTTTCTTCACTCAACTTGACACCGCTACAGCATTGCTATTTACGGTTATCAGCAGCATTATGCCACAGGAAAGCGAAGGAAGTCGTCGATGCTTGATCTGCACGGACAACGTGTGATTTGGCTCCTGTGGACACACTTTGAGGCGTGGGTTATCAGCGTTTCAGTACAAGATAAGGATTTAAACATAGGCCTTTGGGAAACAGAGGTGTTTCCATTGTGTCAGAGAAAATAGAACGCCATTCAATAATGCATGTTTATTAGCACATGTACATGCCGACCAATAATAAGAAGAAAATAAATAAACTTTGCAAAATCATGCCGAAGAAAATAAATTACTATTAGTGAAAACTTTGACTATTTGCCTAAATAAAACGGCAGCATGCAGAAAAACTGTATAACTCTGTTTTGCAGCCAGTCATCTGCGTTCTGACCCAAACCCGCAGGGTTTCTCGTCTACAAGGCAGAAAGCCTGGAACCACGCCTTTGATACGGGACCTTTAAAACCACTATAGAGGACTTGGCCAGATCCAAGATGAACTAGGGTTGGCTTAAATGACAACTTGTTTTTGTTGCACTGCGTTTCCTCCTGCACGCGAGCAGTTACCGCGCTGTCCCAGTGCTTTTCCACCACCACCACCCCCACCCCCCCAGGACACACCAGCCAAAGCTCACAAACACGCCATGTTACAACTTAAAACAATGCTCAGAGGCTCCCATGTCACCTTGAAAAGCGATGTGAGCTCAAACAAAAACCCACATCTTCCTCCACCTTTCCTCTTGCCCTCCAACTGGAGGGAAGTCGACACATTCCTCTCGTGCAGCGTCGAATTAAAGGATCCGAGCCATCTTAATGTGAAGCTGCAAGTTTGTGGTTTTAAATCACTTGACTACTTTGTTTTCATACCTGATGAACAATAAGAAAGTAAGTTTGCTTACATAAGACCTTCTGCGTAGACTTCATAGGGAAAAGCTATTGAAGTCATTGCTACAGCTACACCTCCAAATGTAAATTACTAAGGGAGGCATATTCGAGTTCAACTTCACCGGCTCATTCAGAACGCATTCCCCGTAACCCACCTGAAATTCTGAGAAACACTACCGCCTTGTTATCTCCAGAGGTCAAGCAATAAGCTTTACTCTTGTGCTCACCTCTTTTGGCAGAGTGCACCCATGTGACAGCCCTGACAACAGAGCTGGGAACACAGCACAGGCCCACCCTGTGGCCCGTGGGGAGCCAGAGACTCCATATCGGTCCCATTCCAAGTCGAAGCAGAGTTCATACTGTGCCGGCGCAAAATGACCATCGTTAAAATCGAGGATGTCGCGGCGGGGGGTGAGCCGGTGTCTTATTTGCGTCAACGGCGATGCCAGTCTGACCAAGGACACGACACGGTCGCGTAGATTCTGAACCGGGTCTAACTCCATGCCAACTCGCAGTCTGTCGATATGCCTACTCTACTCTATCTTGTGTTTATAAACCATTCTGCTCTACAGTTATAACAGTGTGCAATGCTAAGAGAACTGAAATTAGTCAAAAGTAATTGTAGCTACTAGGTATAAAAAGAATGAGGGCAACACATTATTGTTTATAGATTGTAGAGTTGATTCAGGCTGCATGTTCGCCTTAATTTGGCAATCTATCCAACAGCCCATTCCAATACTTCAAGTTGGAATAGGCCGTCACTCATGATCACATATGAATATAATAAAACTCCGTAAATCATCGTCATTTCAGGTTTCCCCCTTTCCCCAACAAGTCTGCACAACAGCCAATTTGGCTGTCACGTCGACAGGTGCAAGAAATCTGGAAAAGAAAAACAACACCACTGAATCAACCGAATCCCTGGATCAAATAAATCATTCATTTATCATATGTTACATTTTATTACAAAATAAAAACTCAAGATCCGGTGGCTCGTCGTTTTAACAACGTGAGTTTAATAATAACTGGTTTAAAGCCAAGATCAATGACAGGGTGGCATGCGATAGTCCATATGGTCCGTCTTTGCACATGTTGCTAGCTGTTGGCTGCCCAACCTGTTTTTCTTGTGCAAGCACAACAGTGTAGAGTGGGGCACTGCACTGTATATGCTGCCTCTCTGACTGCTGCGTGTTCCCGTGCTTCATGAGAGGGCCAAGCGCCTCGAAAGTAAATCTGCCTCCGACTTGTTGGCTTTACCACTCTCGGCTTTCACCAGCAGACAAACAACCTGCTCTGGCGTTGCACATACCACGGGAAATATGATATGGGACAGTACAAGCACACATAGTGACATCTTTAAAAAAGAAACAGTTTCAGTTTGTGATGAATATCTGCAGTGGATTTCCTGGTTTGCCGAGGAAAACAATACGAAAGCGGTGATGCATTGGACAGGGCTCTTGTTTGTACCTTATTCTATGTCATAGATGCTTCCTGTGCAATGCCGAACGATGTGATTTATGGAAAAACAAATTTAAAAAGGAGAGCGCCGCAGAGAGGCCAATCCCTATTAGTCGTAAAAGTCCACATTCTCCTTCCATTTACACTATACATTTAGGCTCCATTCCAGTGGGGCCAGATCTTGGGACCGGCACCCGAGACAGCTTTCCAAGGAAGAGTTTTTTTGTTATTTTTCTTGCATAAGAGTAATTGCACACCAGTTTTCTGACACTTCACCCCCACCTTCCTGCTTTTAGTGCTTGGCGTATATTTCAGTTTGTTTCTCAATCCAAGTTTTTTTGACCCATGCATCTAAAATCGGATTCAATGTTGTTTTCATGTCAGAACTCAGTGGGCTAGAGATGTTTGATCCATAAGAAAATCATGGCAGTGGATTAACTTTGCCATTAAATCCAGGTTTGCCTTCAGTATTATACATACAGCCATGGCCTCAATCCCTAATACCATAAACAAACATGTTTTGACCATTCAGTAATCTACATTGTGTATTTTTAAGGGAGTTAAGCAGAAGCCTTTTTTTTTATTTTTATCAATATTTAACATTCAGATTATATTTATTTCGCTGGTGAGTGAAGGGATCTCTTCTGTCCAATGTCTCAATCCACTACAGCACACACCTGGAAAGAGCGGTGGAAAGTAACAATGTACAAGTACTTCAAGTTACTGTACTTTTCTCAAGTATCTGTAAGTAAGTATATTCAGTTTACGCCACAACATCTCAAAGAAAATATCTACGCTTTCTACTGTATCTACTGAACACGTACCATTTTCCTAAATTGTAACCTGGATATGCATGAACATCATCTGCAGAAAGAAAGGTACAGTAGCACTTTATGCCATATTACAGGCACTGCTGGATCAGGGCACTGGATGTGACAGTACTTTTACTTTTAATAATTTAAGTACATTTAAGCGCAAGTACTTTACAGGACACCTTCCAGGGTATTTGGACCGAAAGGTCTGAGTAGTTCCTGCGTTTTGATGTTGTGATGTCATGTTACAGGTCCACCAATGTTCTCAAGACTCAGATTGGACCTACCCGATTGGGACCCAGGGAACCAGGTGGTCCATTAATGTTCTCAGGCTCTGTTTAGAGACTGACCTGGCTTTGGGTCTGGTGTACGGTGTGGTACACCAATGTTCTTAGGCTCAGATTGGACCTACCTGGGTGGGTGGAGACCTACCTGGTTGGTAGGTCCAAACAGAGCCTGAGAACATTGGCGGACCACTTTGTACCAAGTGGTCCGTCAATGTTCTCAGGCTCCGTTTGGACCCGCCCGATTGGGACCTGGTGTACCAAGTGGTCCACCTATGTTCTCAGGCTCCGTTTGGAGACCTACCTGGTTGGCAGGTCCAAGCAGAACCTGAGAACACTGGCGGGCCACTTTGTACCAAGTGGTCCGTCAATGTTCTCAGGCTCCGTTTGGACCTGCCCGGGTGAGGTCTGGTGTACCGAGCGGACCACCAATGTTCTCAGGCTGGGGACCTACCTGGTTGGCGGACCACTTTGCACCAACTGGCCCGCCAATGTTCTCAGGGTCTTAGAAGACTTTAGAGACCTACCCGATTGGGACCCGGTGAACCAGGTGGTCCACCCATGTCCCCCAGGCTCAGTTTGGACCTACCTGGTTGGGGTCGCAGGCCTTGAAGACGTGGCAGGACATCTCCGATTCGGGGTTGTCGGGCTGGCCCCGCATCAGGTAGGCAAAGTAGCTGAGATCGTTGCTGTTGTGGATGAACCTGGAGATCAGCTGGGCCTTGTGCTCGAATATGAACACCGAGGAGTTGGCGTTGTTGGAGGGGACGCATCTGACGAAGGGGGGCATGAGGACCAGCTGGACCTCCCTGGCCTGCACGGGGCCCGGCTCGGTCTTCTCGCTCCGCCGACGGATCTCGGCCACCAGCCACGGCAGCATGGGCAGCGTGGTGCGGCGGTCCAAGGCGGACCACCCCACGTACCACAGGCTGAACCTCCTGTCAGCCGCGGTCCTCGGCGGGCTGTTCTCCTTCTCCTCCTGGCACTGCATCGCCGGTTGACAGGACTTTGACAGACGAGTTGAAGACCAGGTTGGAACAGCGCGGAGGACTCGGGATATAACCGTTTACAAACCGGCTTCACGCAACAAAAGCTCGTCCCCGCGCCATGTGCTCCGGGTGTCCGTCATGACAGCGGTGCGGGGTCCGAGGAGCCACTTCGAAAAACGCCCCTAATTTCACTTTTCACTTTTTCTGGTCATGCGATTGCAATTGTTTTCTGTCTCGTTACACTCAACAGCGGAGGGAGCAGCAAAGTGCAAAAAATTAAAAATAAAAATAAAAATAAAAAACTGCATTTCAAGCTCCCCAGCTCGCTGGCTCTGAAACGTGGCGCTGGCAGTTGTCGCCCGCACGTGAAGACGCGTTTCGGTCTCTAATGAGCGCAACACCGGACCGCGCGGAGCTCCTCGTCCCGTTACGGAAAACAAGCCTCCATCCTACTCCGTGTCACTTGTCTCCCCGTAGCAGCAGCAGTAATAATCATAATAATAATAATAATAATTCCCTCTGTGTTTTCCACTTCCACGCAGTGCCACCCCCCGCCCCCCCCGGTCCCAGCTCCTTCCATCCACAGCCTTGGAGGAGGAGTGGTCGCAGCGGCGCGGAGAACCAGCGACGCAGGACTCGCGGATGATTCGTTCGGAGCGAACGGGCGTTTTAAACGACTGGGGCGTCCGGAGTCACTCGAAAGCGGAATTGAAGTGAATAGAGCGTGAGCGGTGACCGCCCAATTTTTTTTTTGAACGGCTGCGGTTCCGGAAAGTCAATTGAACTTATTTGTTTTCTCCATCGACGTTTCAGAAAATCCTTAGATGAAGAGTTTTAAGCCTGGAACCACGCCAACCGACTACCAGGTGAACCGTGACCATAAAACGTTTGATTCAATTAAAAAAAAAAAAAAAAATGTTGAAAATGGAAAAAAAGGCAAACGTACGAGACTGTGTCCATAATTATTAAGGAACTACTCATCCCATAAACCATTGCGAACGATATCTTTCCAAGACTTCCAACCTAACTAACGATAGCTGTGCGCGCGTCTTTTTGAATTTAACCGTTATATAGTGTTTATATTGTTAATAATAGCATCGTAATCATGGTTGCTCTGTGGTAAACGTAACGTAAACAGTCGTGGGGTTCGGTGGTAGCAGTAACTCACGAGCTGATGGTGACGTTCGCGGGCGCAGTAAAAAACAAACAAACAGCGAGCTCCACCAGAGACGTCGCTGTTGCCCTTTAGGATTGTGGGTGGGGTAGTACTTCTCCACGACGTCGCGAATAAGACGTGTTTTTCTTCAAACGAGGTCGATATCATACGGACTTGCGGCTTCTACGGGAGCGTATACCGTCGTTTCACAACCTCCCAGCTCGTGGTGAGTCTTACCTTGGATGGTTACGACATTACGGCCGATAATCAAAAGCTCGATTCAGAAAACAAACGGGGTTTTCCTTCCTTCCGTCACTGTTGCGCTGGTTAAAATAAAGTCATTTGGCGCAGGTCATGTTGGACGGGACTCGTTTACACTTTCATATTCCACCAAAATAAATTGTAAATTTTGAGAGAAATAAAAATTTATTTAACTTATTTTGTAATTCACACTTTGCATTTCAGAATTGGACTAAACGATTTTCTGGGATCCACAGTATCCATTCTTCCATCTAAATAAATCATTTTGACAGAATTGTAGGGAAAAATTCCATTCCCAACTCAGTCAGAGTCAACAAACTTTATATCAACTCAACCAAACGAACCCTGGAAAAATGGAACGACTCTTTCTGTTTTTACTGAGTGACTCGTCAAAAGCCGCATCTGAAAAAAAGAGTCGAACCTTTCATCGTCGCTGAGAACAACACCCGCCCACCCGCTGCATGTGCACGATGAGGGGGCGGTGCCTTGCCGCTGTCAGCGACACGTGACAAGGCTGAAGCCCCGCCCCCTACAATTGTACACAATCGTTGGCAAGCGAGTGTGGAAAGTTTGTGTTGGGGCACAAATGTGAGGCAGAGACTTGCCGGGCAGACACTAAATAAATAAATACATAAATTAATTAATAAATTAATAATTATAATAATAATGCTCAATAAGTTTTTAATAATTCTTAAATATTGAATAACTATAAATAATTATTTCAATAATAACTTTATTTATATGGTACTTTTCAAAAGAAGAGATACAAAGCGCTTCACAACAGACATGGATAGACACCTCTTTAACGCCAAAGTTGCACCACACACCACTACATACTTTCACTTAAAGTCTGAAAACACGATCTACTTAAGTACATCGTTGAAAATTTTACTTACCGCAGGTACCGTAAAGAAGAATTTGTAATCGGTTACTTTTCACCTCTATAAGAGAGCAGTACGACGTATTAATATTAAATCATCTAAATCACAGCAAATCAAAACAAATGACAGATAAAAATAAATTCAAATATTGAAATGATTTTATTAGTTTTTAGCACTTTTGGAATCCCGACTCTTCCTTGGGATAAGATTGCATCTTGACTCGTACATATTACACAATAGTGATGTTTCTGCCAAACATTGGTCATATCTCATGTTTGTACCGTACCCCCGCCTTTCTCACTGAAACGTTACGTCAGCACAATTACCTCAGAGAACAGATCAACATGTTGAGGCATTATTTTCATACACCTTCATGACATGGAATATATTTACTCCCCATTGCTATATACAGTACTGTATGCATTCCCAACTAGGGGTGTTCCCCAGCTACTGTACCAGCTAAATGCCAATCCCCAAAATAGCTGCATAACATGAACATCATCATTGAAACAGGAATGACAGACCAAACAGCCGGCAAACACCAATCCCGAAGGCGCAAACCAGGATGTAAATCCTTGGTGAAAAATATGTTTCAATGCCACAATAGAGGGTCGTTGTGTAATTAAAAACAAAACACTTTAATTGGGTTGTTATAATTACATTTATAACATTTCCAAAGTAACATTTTCTGTAACCTAAATACTACAGAAGCAGATGATTCCCCATAAGGTTTTATGGGATTTTCTTCCTTGCGGAACTGAGGCGGGATTGGATGAACAATGGTTTGCAAAATGCCAAATAACTACTACTAATGTGGTTGTTGGCATCTTGGCAACTTCCCCGACGAGTGTCCGTTTTGTGCCGTCCCGACTCTTCTGTAGCATTTTTTCCACATCTTTCTAACAGTCAGGGTTAGGGTTAGCCATGCACAGACATACAGTATATACAGAATCTATGACAAAGAAAGACATTTTTGGCTTCTCCATTGGCAGAAGTCATCTAGAAATAGAACATACAATACTGTATGTTGTGGAGTATGGTTACTCCACATTACTAACTACTCTGTCCACTGATGTAACACAAATGATAAAACAAAAACAACTTGAAATACAGTAGCACATGATCAACAAAAAAAAAACAGCAGCTCCATAGAAAACAGGAACTATAGAGTTCAGTGGAAAAAAGGACATTTTCATCCAGTTCCATCCTCAGATTCACCCATCAGTGATGAAGCACGCCAAGACATTCTGTTATTTTCTTATTAAATTAAGATAATCTTAAAAATGCAGGCGGTCACAATGCTCATACAGTCTCCAGCACCGCCGCCATCTCCTTGAACTGTTTGTGAAAGTTCTGCAAATTTAAAACAAAAATACAATAAATCTCACCGTAATGCGATGAACAAACAAACAAACAAACAAACAAACAAACAAACAAACAAACAAACAAACAAACAAACAAACAAATAAATAAATAAATAAATAAATAAATAAATAAATAAATAAATAAATAAATAAATAAATAAACAAACAAACAAACAAACAAACAAACAAACAAATAAATAAATAGAAATTTACTTAAAAAACATATACCTTAAATTGTGGAATGGTCATTTCGAAAGACCTCTGATAGATCTGCCCGGAGGGGTCGGCGATCTTCAGCAGCAGAGAAACGAAGGGAGAGTTGAGAGAGCGGCAGGTGTCAGAGCTCACCGCCATGCCGAGCTTCCACTGCATGTCCACCAACTGTGGAAAAGGAACAACAAAAAAGCAAGTGGGCATCAACCAAAAGAGTTCACCTGTAACAATGACAAGTTCTGGGACACCAGAGGAAAGAACATACACCGTACTATACCTGTCCGATGCTGAGCATGGCCCGGGTCTCCTGACGGGCGTGGACCAGGGCACCTTGCTCGCTCCAGAGCCTCTGCACGACCTGCAGGGACGTTTTGGGCCACTTGCTGCTGCCCTCCTGCAGCCTCAACACCACATCTTCCGCAGAGAGGTTGCTCTTCCCCGCTGACCTGAATCGAAAGAAAAAATACATAAAATAAAAATAAAGTTTGTGTGTGTGTGTGTATACACACACACACACACACACTCTCTCTCTCTCACACACTCTCACACACTCTCACACATTCTCACACATTCTCACACACACACTCTATCCCCTCGCCTGTATTTGTGCCCAATTCAGCTAAAAACATGGGCATGGGCCTCAGTTTGAAACAATGCTCTATTACACAACAAGATTATCCTGGGATCCAGACGAATCTACGAGCTCATGTTTTATTTGCTGTGGCAGATGCGTCTGTCCACCCTCCCGTTCAGACAGATTTCCAGCCGACCTGACCCGGGTCGGGCCAATCACAACCTATCTAATACGGGGCGGGTTTGAGACGATGACTGTACGGAGGAGCGCGTTCATAAACAAGATGGCTGCCGCTGATGTGGAACTGTGGTCTGATGAATCCTCTATCGCGACAGTATTAAACGAACTGGACGGTAAATCTTCTCTAAAAGTTCGGTATAAGTTTGTCTACAAAATATTTTCTCCGTTCTCTTGACATTATTCCGTCGCTGTGCCACACGTTTCGTTGCTCTGATTGGTTGTAGGTCTATCCAATTGCGTCCAGAGACATTTTGGTCCGCGCCCATTGAAAACGCCCCTTGGAAACCGAAAATGAACGGAGAGGTTCCAGACTAATTGGCATTTGCGAATTGGTCTGGCGATGCCAGGCTAGTGAGGGTACAACATGAAGCATGGAAGCCGTGCCAATTTCATTCAAAGCAATGTCCTGGGTTTTAAGCTGATTGGACTGATCCTGGTATTGTTTATCTTTTGTTTGCTTGGATAAAAACGCGGAAGCTACAGCTTGTAAGGGAAACTTGCATCAGCATTTAGTTTGATATTTAGAATACAAAATCGTACGTTGATCCCCGTTGATCAGGTGATGGGTGGCACCCAGAATATAGCCGAGTGCGTTTTGAATCTGCGTGCGTGCAATTGGGCAAGAAGCAAAGATTACCTGAATGTTAGCAAGAGGAATCTGATAATGTTTTGCAGAGCCTCTTGGTCAAGACTCACTCCAGCTCTCTGAAATCTCTACCCAGAAAAGAGAAAACGAGTAAGGAAAGAGGAACATGGCTGCGGGTGACAATGAGTGAAAACGTTAAGGAAACATGCACTCACATCGGAGATTTCAGATGAATCCACTCCTCTGACGTGCCCTTGGAGATAATTCAGGATGTGCTGACACTATGGAGATTATGAGATTAGTTACCCCAACCACAGCCTCTGGTGAGACAATGTGCCACGCAGTGCACGCTAAGCACCACTAGGGGCACTGTTTGTCCCAGGTGACAACAAATACTAAATATATTCAGAACAAAGTACAAGTACTTCATTACTGTACTTAAATACCTCAAGACTTTAGACTTTTACTCCACTACATTTCAAAGCAAATATATATATTTTATTTTACTCTACTACATTTCCAACAATCGTGTTACTTTAGTTAATTCAAAATCTATCAAAGTGCTGATTTAGGATTGCTCATCGACGATTACTTCAATATCCTTGTCGATTATTATGACACCACCTGTACTTTATGCTGCATTATAGACTCTGTTATACCAAGACACTGGATATTGCAAGTACCTTTACGTTTTATACTTTAAGTACGTTTAAGAGCAAGTACTTCTATAGAGAATGTGAAGTTTGACGGTTGCAATATGGACCCCGGTCGCCATTTTGGGAGGATCGCTTTCCATTCAATTGCATAGAGAAATAGCTAAAATGTACGAAATGTACAAAAACGGAGAAAGGAAGGGAGAGAAAGAAGCGTTGAGGTTTCACACAAGACGGCTGCAAGATTTTCTGTGGCGGTTTTCCACCTCAACAAGACCCAAAAATCCGCCGACCGACATTCACAGTCAACGCGAGTGATCCTCCCAACATGGCGGCTTGTTCCGGCAATGTGACGTCAGCTTCACATTCTCTATACTTTTACTTAACTAGAAATGCAGGGATCAGGGTACTTTTTTTTTGTTGACTGTTTTAGTACTGCTCCTGGCTGCCCCTGGAGGAAGGACAGCCGGGATGGGATAAACGCAGAGACCAAATCTCATAATTCGCCACTGCATGTGTGTGTATGTGTGTGTGTGTGTGTCACCCTCCGCATGCGTGTGGTTAAATGTGTGATTAATAAACAATTCTTCTTCTTCTTCTACTTCTTCCATCACTGGGAGTTGATCAATTACAATTCAATTACACCCAATCAAAGGGGACATTTTGAGTTTTGGTTTTTTTTGCAATGGCAGTGGCAATATTAACATGTTGCTGGCGAGTATCGGTGTAAGGTTATCAACCACATAATAATGTAGGCTACTGGGAATGCCGCTTGGTAAAAGTGAAATGTCCTCACAGTGTCGGCAAACAGGTCGAGAGAAAGAGCCCCGATGTTCTCCACGACCACGTGATCCCCTGCAATGCAGAAGCAGAGTTACAAAGGCTCAGTCGTAAGCTTTAGATCTGCGGGGAGAACAGAGACCGTCCAACGTCAAAGCAATCTACTGCACTCCTACTCTCACTCAATGGATTAAAGGTGTTGTGTAGAATTTGGCGGCATCTAGCGGCGAGGTTGCAGATTGCAACAAATTGAATTCCCCTCCGTGGAGGAGAAGCTACGGTGGCCGCGAAACTCGCGAAAGTCCCTCTCTAGAGCCAGTGTTTGGTTTGTCCGTTCTGGGCTCCTGTAGAAACATGGCGGCCTCCATGGAAGAGGACCCGCTCCCCATGTAGATATAAACGTCTCATTCTAAGGTAACGAAAACACAACGATTCTTATTTTAACGGGATTACACACTAATTAATACATACTGATGAATATTATATTCCATTTCTGCCGAGTCCGTTCCGCTAGACGCCACTAAGTCCTACCCACTGCGCAGACACGCACTGAAAGAGTAATGATCGGGATCGTGGGTGGAAATCAAACCCACCGCCTGATGCATCAAGTCCCGGCATCTTGAGCCACCGATCACCGCAGTTGTAACCCGATTTCACCAGATGCAAGCGATCCAAGCGAAGTCACCGTGCGAGGGAACGCAGCTCCCCGGCGGCGTCCATCCGAGGGCCGACGCGACACCAACGAGACAAAATAATAATAATAATAATAATAATAATAATAATAAAAATAAAATAAATACACAACTTAATAACTTCCGGTTCGC
>OMKR01103538.1:0-14491 GCA_900302355.1 Cyttopsis rosea | reverse complement strand
CGCGCCCCCGACGTCCGCCGGGAAAGCCACAGCGGTACGCCGGTTCAAACGTAATGAGGGAGACCGTCTTTGTGCGCCTTTAGTGCTTCTCTCTCTCTCTCTCTCTCTCTCTCTCTCTCCCGCACTCCCCTCCTCTCTCAATAGTGGTTCAGATCAATAGACTCAGCCTCGGGCGCAGACCTTTGCACTAAAACCAATTGTTCCAGGAGCTCTGTATACCAGCTGCACAGCCATTTTTTATTTTTATTTTTTTCTTCCTGTGAAGCTGCGGCAACAAACATGCCTTATTCAAACCTCTTCTCACACCATCTTCTTATAGGAAAGCATTATCCTTTAAAGCTTACTGCAGTAACCCTCGGGACTCGCGGTGCATGCCGAATTACACGGGATTCAAAGAAAACGGTGACATACTGTACAGCACAAGGCGCGTGCAAACAGGCTAAGGGGGGAAAGTAATAGACATGTCAAACAAGAAAGATTCCTCTCCTAAGCACAGGGTCACCGCGGTGGAGTGGGTGTTTATTTCGGACATGACCCCGGCCCACTTCGTAAAGAATATCGCAGATTATTATCATGTCGAGCCGATGTTTCCGGCGCTGCATCACAGCAGAAATCCCCAATCACATATGTTTCATTTGAACAGTCGTATAGCACAGAGCAGGTTGGGTTAGTAGGATCTACTTAAAATCTAGACAGAGCAAGCTATGAAAGGAGTGAAATATCAACACTTAATAAAAAGTACGTCTCCCAAGTGCTTCAGCGACAAACACACATGGATGTTTCCATTATTCCGCAGAGAACAAGCAGTGTCTCCGACAGAAAACCAGACAGCGGCATGATGAACAGCACACTATTCAGACTTTCTTGGAATGCTTTTAGATGTTAAAATGGTGGACGGTGTAGAGACTATGAAGTGGGTTTGATATCAGTTCTTATTTTTTCTTTATCAATGTTTTCTCCTCGATTCGCGGAAATGAGTCCTTGACCAGCCTGGAACTCAACCTGTGCATGAAGCATTTTGCTTAGTGCTGTCCTTTTGGGTCCCGGTGGTTCACCGGTTTATTGGCCTTGATTTAAGAGTTTTCTAAACTGTGCTAGAGGACAACCGTAACACGGCGGAACTATAACTTCTAAAACGAAAAAATTGTCTCAATAAATCAGCGAAATGTGATTGTCAGTTTAAATGTAAAGAGGTGACTAAGAAATAATCAGAACAAAGTGAAATTAAAACACAATATTGAAATAGTCAAGATTACTGGACCGGTCCCATTGCTCTACTGGCACCATTTACCTGCGGCGCCATCGGCACAAGGCTCCCACACCCTCTAGTTAAACATAGCATATTATAATCCATCCAACGTCCATTGCAGCCTTCTCAAGGTCTCCTCCATGTATTCCCCAATTGTTTTTTTTGGGGGAGTTTTCCTTGGGTGGGGGTGCTGTTGATTTCTATGTGATATGAAACGCTGGTGAAGCCTTTTCAGGGTGTACTGTGATTAAAAGGTGATTAACTTGACTTGCCATTTCCCTCATTAATGAGCCTTTGCACTTTACATCCAACATATTCGACTAAATTAAAGTATTCTGACCACAATCGTGGAGCAAAATCCACGGCAAAGCGTGAATCCAGGTAGTGATTTTTCTCCAAAAGTAAAGCCAAACTCGAACCGGGAGGCAGCCGTGTCCCGCTGCACAGTGAGCGGCAGCGCTCGCTGGATGAGAAGCCCACTCGTATAAACAGATATCTTCACACTCGTGTGGTCCCAATGCGCCGGTTAAAATGAAAGCTGAATCAAGGAGCATGCTGGGCCTAATAAGCCTATTCGAATACTGTCACCCCTGGAGGCTTTCCCCCCGCTATCCAATCCCTCTGCCTGTAGGGATCAGAAGGATTTGGGGAGCCTGCGAGAAGGTGGAGAAAGCAGTCAAGGGGTGGGCTAGAGGATTACGGGTCTGGAGTTACAGGGTTCACTTCTGCGCCGTGAACCGCCGCTTTCATTTTGTGCGCGGCGTCAGAAAGACGGCGCCTCGTTGGCCAGCAAATGCGAGGTTCTGTTTGACTCCTGATGCTTTGAGGAGTTGTAGCTTGTACTCGTATCGCAGTAATTTTACTTCTTGAACTGCTCAAAAGAGCAGCTTGTGGGGTGGCGGCACGCTGCCCGGGTCAGTGAAAAATTATGTAGGTTTTGCTCCAATTAGTCTGGGCGCAGATGTTGGGATTGCTTCTTAATTGGTAAGTATCAAGGTTCCGGCCAAATCGACAAAAAACATGAAGGGTCTCTTTTTTTTTTAGGCAATGCATAGAGGTTTAGATTATGCCATGTCATATATACTGCATATCTAAGTAAATATACATAGTCATTGCTCTTATTCTCTGGTGAAGAGCTGTAATCAATGCTTTGATCAATACTAGTGGTAAAATGTATAGGGATTTATGGATACCCTACATGCACACGTACACACACACACACACACACTACATTACTGGTGGATGCCGTGATAGGTTGCTTTCTGCCAATGAGAGCTTAATTAAGACAAAGAACGTCTCATTCACTACCTAGGGTGAATGACTTGCTGAATCAGCTTGTTAAAAATAGAATACATTTTCTTTCAGATCAGCCTGTTATGAAACTATACGTTTGATTAAATGTCACCATTTAATAACATGCCCTCATGAAAAGTAGGTTTTAGTTTCCCTTTTCTGTCACTTTGGTCACCACACAGATTTGTATTTACATGTCAAACAGCAAGGAAAAATAGTCCCATGTGAGGAAAAAAGGCAAGGAGACAGTCTATCAGTGGTCACACATACGGTGATACACTTTTTAGGGACTGCAATGTTATGTAGAAATGAGCCTCGAAATATCATGATCAAGTGATTGGGGAATTTGAGAAATAAAGCAGCATTTTTTCCCCTATTTATTGTTTGTTTTACTAGAGAGCCACCTACTGGAAAACAACTATAATGATTCTCAACCAAATGAAATCAATTCTGCATGTGAAATCCGCAGTCAGTTTAGACAGTGTGAAGAAACCTCCACACAGGGGAAAAACCTCTTGCACCATTTAAGGAAACGGCCTACCGGATACCATCTGTCAGCACATTAAGAGTATGAGGCTCTGATAAAAAACTTGGCCATGCAGCCCTTCCGCAGCCCTAGAGGTGCAGTCCAACGTTGGATAGTTTTTAGGTTCTATACAACGATTTAACAACACATGGAGCTCTTAAAATTCAGCCCTCGTATCACTCTCCTAAACCAGTTTTTTCTTCAGGCTTGTCTTAACTCTATTATGCAGATATAGCAGCAAAAACCAATTCGCTCATTCATCGCTTCCCCCTTCCCTTGGCTCATTCCCCAAAATGAATTTGGACACTTAGTGCCAAGGCAGTTGGTGATGTGGGTGAAAAGTAAGCATATTTTCAAGGTGATGGCGACCTTTGCTGGGAAGAAAGTGGGAAGCCTCAGAAATCCTATTAGACTGAGGCCAGACTTGTTTTATTGCCATCAGCACTATGGCACCTGCTGCCGATGATTGCCGCTCGCTTAATTCTATCTCTATTGTGAGAGCTGACCGGGGTGGGGCACATTAAACTGAATTTTAATCTCAATGCCACCGAGGTAATAGCCGTGGAGGCACTGTCATCATAAGAGGAAATTACCGAAACAAAAAGTCTGGATAATGCGAAAAAAAACAATGCAATAGCCATGGGGTCGAAAAAAGAGAATGAACCCCATCAAACTGATTCAAAGTGACACGGAACGGTTTGTTTTTTACTCGAAAATAAAGAATTTAGTTCTTAGTTTTCTGGAGTGATGTAGTTTAATGCAGACACTGTCCAGTGTGGTAAGTTACTTGCTATAAAAATAGGTACATTAGACCGAAGTACATTAGTAACAATCCAACTAAGTCATAAAGCAGCTTAATGATCTCTGTCAGTTACCGTCTCTGTGTGGTGTCTGTGTGGAGGTGGGTAGTAACTAGATACATTACTTACTTACTTGTATTTTTCTGAGTAGATTTTAAAAACAATACATTTAATAAACTATACTCAAGTTAATTCAGCTGTATTGATGTAGCTTCTGTGAAGAAATTGAATTCACTTAAAGTAACAAGTAATTGAGTAACTATCTCACCCGATATGTACTCTCAATCAAGTTGTTAACTGGAGAATAATTTTACTGTACATACATTTGTCATAAACTACCAGTACGTTTAACTGGGTGTAATGTTTGAGTGCTATACCCGCCTCTGGGAGTTTGCATGCTCTTCCGGTGTTTGCGTGGGTTTCCTCCAGGTGCTCCAGTTTCCTCCCACCTCCAAAGATGCTAGTTGGAAAACATAAATTGCCTGTAGGTATGAATGGTGTGTGTGTGTCTCCATGGCTTACTCTCATTGCAAGCTCGGATAGACTCAAGCGCCTCACATCCTTGAATAACAATAAATGGTTGAAAGATATGAATGAATGGATGGATGTATGGATGAATGAATGAATGACAGAAGGTTTGGTACTACATCAAGTCAGCAGGAGAGGCTGAACGCTGGCCTTCTAGTTATCGAGAATTTGAAGGGCGTTCCAGTGGGTCTGTTATACAAATGATGTTGATCATTTAAAGAAATAATTGATGAAATGTTGTCCAAATATAACGATAGGCCTCTCAAGGTCTACTCAGCATCATGCGCAAGTGTATAAAATAATCGGACCTTTAATAACACTGGAGACGAGCACGAGAACCTGAGTAATGCCTCATGTAGGGGCTCATTAGAAGAAAGACATTACAAAAGACAAACCTGCAATATTTCCAATTCTGTTTCAGGGTTCCATACGTTTAAAAGCTGTCCTTTTTCGCGGTGTCATTCGATTAAAACAGTGTGGTTGATCAACAGAAATATATATTTTTAATGAG
The DNA here is from genome assembly GCA_900302355.1 of Cyttopsis rosea. Taxonomy (NCBI): domain Eukaryota; kingdom Metazoa; phylum Chordata; class Actinopteri; order Zeiformes; family Parazenidae; genus Cyttopsis; species Cyttopsis rosea. Next base: position 9,584 of record OMKR01103538.1, on the reverse strand, counting down.
ATACAAATTACAAATAAGGAAATGCTGAATGCCTTGTTTCAAAATGGGGAACAAAAATGATAAATACAAGAGCCAAGTCTCAACTCCAAGGATAACATAACATAAATTGTGCCATCTGTTCACACACAATCATATTAATAATAATACCAAATTTACAGTATAATAATTGGACCCTGAAACCTCAAAACCTGTTCCAGTGGAAAAAAAATCCCAAGATCCCGACAACACATACTTAAAAAAGAAAATAACGCGAGAGGGGAAATAGTGCAGGTTCAGTAATCCTTGCAGAAATATTTGTTCACTTTACAGACTGCCACATGGACAGTGAGCTTGATGAGGAAGAAATGCTTCTGCTCCTTCATCCACACCATCTCCATGTTCACCTGGCCCTCCGGGTCCTGGTGATGGATCCCGAAGCGCTCGCCGTCAAAGTCGTAGGAGACGGACTTCCCAGAATGCACCACACTAACAGGAGAGCTGACGCACCAGAAGGGGCGCTGGAACTCATCCAGCAGAGTCAGACTCAGAAAGCAGCAGTTCTGCAGAGACAAGAAGGAGACGTCAGGACACGACATGGGGTATCAAAACCGCCTGGAGTTCCAAACTACTAATCATGACCAGATACCAGCTCTTAAAGTTCCTTATCTGGTTGTTATCCAAGTTTGCATTTCTTATATTTTTGCGATTGTTTGATGGGGATTGTTTTATTGACACTTGATTGTTTGAACTACTGTTACTACTGTAACTTCTGACCGAATCATATTTCTTGTGATTTTATGAATGCAATTTTTTATACATCTGTCTCTTGCAAAAGTGATCTTTATCTCAATGAGACTACCTGACAAAATAAAGCTCATCAACAGAAAATACACCTTTTTACAGTGTTGGGTGTTTAACTAAAAATGGTTGAAATTCCAGTTGCGTACCTCTGTTCGTCCAATATGCAGAACGTCCATTGAGACATGAGGGGAGGGCTCAAACATTTACTTCATTATCACTATTCTGTATGTCTTTTCATTTCTTAATAAAATTCCTATTATCCAATTTATAGATAAAACATCAGGCAAATGAACTGGTCGTATTGACCATTGACCATTGATCATGATGGTTATTTCTCAGTGTTTTCTCAGTGTTTACAGAGTCCTACCTCCACTGTGCCTTCCAGCGCCTCACATTTCCAAGGCAGGGCGATGTTACCCGACAGGGGTGTGTGCTGGGAAAGGTTGGTCCTGCTGATGGCGACCAGTTTGATGAGCCCATCATGAATCTGATCTGTTAAAGACAACACTGACGGGTTAAGAAAAACTCTGGATTCAGGCAAAACTGATTATCAGCAACATGTTGCATCAGTATAAGTTAGCACAGAATCTAAATTCATAATTACACAGCAACATAAAGGGTCACGAGACAACTTCTTAACTAAAAATGTTGAGCCTTTCTTAAATTGGGAGTTAACATTGCAAATCGATTGGTTGGGGAAAAGTTGTCGGAATTGATTAACTGTGCTCTATGTCCGCAGTGGTGGATTACATCATTCCGATGTATGACAATGTGATTTGATTGATGTGATGTACTTTTGTTTCCACTGAGCAGAGATACAGTCACTAACCGAATAACGTTTCTCTCACAGAAAGGGGGATCCTCGAGATCTCACGAGTGTGTCTGGTGGCAAATTTAATTCAAGTTAACAAGTCTATTGTATGTACGGCCACAAGAGAGCGCCGGACAGACGATGAAAACATCATGATCATGGTCACTGTATGTAACCATGATTCAGTTGCTAGAATTAGTTATGGTCGACACGCCTCAGATCAGATAAAATTGTATGTGTAAAACTGATTTAGCCTTTGGCGTCGACTTAACACCCAAACTTATGTTAGACTGTTGCAAAAGGCTGGAGTTTTTAACATATAATCAATACACCAACAGAACTTTGACTCCTCTTAAAAACAAGTTGGGAACAATAACAAAAACAATATTTACCTCTTCGGCAGAAGAGCTGAGGGAAGTGTCCAGACATAATCTCAGTCACAGTGTTGTGGAGAATAAGGTGTAGTGTGTATCCATGGAGGCCGTACTCTGGGTCTATGTCATCGAAAGGAGCTTTGTGCACAGGCTCAGAGTAGAGACTGGAGAAAAGGAGAGAAATTCAGCAAAATTTCATTTACATTATGGCATTGTCTGAGCACTTTAGAGGCACTGGGTCCCACTATGAGCACTGGGTCCCACTATGATTTTTCTGTGGGAATTTGAGCCATGGGGATGTACTTAGACCAGTCACCAGTAGATGGGGCTGTGTCCACACTGTGTTGACCTCTGAGTGCCACATAAAGGGTTTCTTCACCTACTACTTCTACTCACTACTCCATCAGCAGCAGATTTGTTCTCCACCAGAGGTAGAAAAGCGAATTCGACTTGTATGTATGGGAAACAGAACCATAACTGACTGTATTTACTTGTATATAATAAATAATGTTAAGAGAGAAAAATAGCTACATCTTACCAGCAAAACAGCAAAGAACTGCTATTCTCTACAGTAGGGCAACTTGTGTATATAGGAAATGAATATAGGAAATTTGCTTTTAGCTTCATTAGAGCCAACATTGCTGTAGATGCAAGTGAACTGTCAAAAGGCAGGTCAGTTACTCGACCTTTTCGGTTCTGAAACCCACTAATATTGTGACTGTCTCATTTTTGCAAGGTTTGAGCTCTTTCACTGTGATCGAGATAAAAGGATTACATGGTGGAGGAAAGGTATGGTAGCCGATAACATCTCTGTTAAGCAGCCAACCCACTTTACGGTCAATGTGGTCGACCAGTGAATCTCCACATTCAACAAGCAATGCACCCAGCACATTAAAACTCATTCCTGCAGCTTCACAATCGCATCCAGTAAAATACAGCAGGGACGCTCAGATAGACCAGGGTACCGGTATTGGGTCTGGTACTGTGCTCATGTACTCTAAGCAGGTTCAAATACTTAAACCTGATACCAATCCTACTTGACTCATTTTTTGGAACTCTGTGACAGTTTCAATGTTAAATCTGATTCAGTTTAAATAAAGCAGAAAATAAAAGAATGAAATGTATATATTTTTTGATAATGACAAATAATAAACACACAAGGTCTTCAAAATCAGTGATTACCATTACCCTGAATTTCCCTCTGGGGATTAATAAATTATTTATCTTATTTGCTCAGAGGGAAAATTTCTGTATTAGTATCATACTCTGTATCTGCAAGTACGCAGAAACAATGGTATTCTGCATCCCAAAGATACAGTTGTATTGTATTTTGTATATTTGCCAAACAGGGTGTTCCGACTTAAGGAAGTGAAATAGAGAGGGCTTCCTACCAAATGGAGGATCCCAGGAGACTCTTTTCCACCAGCTTGTGGAAGTGGAAACTGGCCATGACAAAGGCGATTGAGTGGTGACCCTGTGGAACGAACCAAGGAGCAGCTCAGCTTCTTGCAAAGTGGAAAGAAACATGTTCAATCAACTCCATTCTGAAACACAATATACCATAAAATATTTAACATGGTTAATAACTTACCCTCCAGATGCCAATAATAATGCCAGGCTGCAGAAACACCAGTTTGACCAGTTTGTCTTTGCCAATGACTTGTGCACAGAGCGTCTCCATGTCAAATTTTCCCATGAGGGATCGCCAGGCAGGTCTGAGGAAGCAAAAACAAACAACAATTTTATATTACTGAGATGGAACAGTGAGGGACAGAGAAAGGAAGAGAGAGAGAGGGACAGACAGACAAATGGAAAGGCTTCTTTTGTAACTGGAAAAAACATGGGCCTGTGATCCAGAATCTGAATATATATTCAATTCCAAAAACAAAGAGTAGGAGTAGCATAATATTTTTCTTGTTAAAAGAGAGATAGCTCGGAAAAATATCTTACTCTTATGATATTCCTTCACAGTTGACACTAAACCCAATATCTTGTCTAGTGATCTACAAGTGTCTATATGTGATTATCAAGTAAAAAACATAAGTTACAATCCAAGTTTCATGTTTAACTTGCATTTGATGGGATCCGCACTAACTACATTGCACATAAATAATGTCTGCATCCATGCTAGGTGTAAATGCAGCGAAAGAGAGAAGAGTTGGTATGCAAGAGGGTGGATGTAAAGCCGGGCCTCGGACCTCTGGAGGCTGGGGCAGTGCAGCGCCACCCTCTTGACGCCGTGCAGCTGAATGGTGGAAATCTTGTAATAGTTTGGCCAGAAGCTGTGGTTCCAGCACGCGACGACAGATGAGTCGAAGAAGTGGAGCTGGGGCCGATCGAAAGTCCTCTCTTGCCCCGACTGCTCGGATATGGTCAGCTCCCACGAAACATGCACGTTTCTAGAAATAAATTAAAGTCACATATGGTTACTGATAGGACACAACACAATCACAACGAGATGGAGTCTTATCTGTTTGTGCCTACTACGTAGTTGTTGCTTGCCTTGCCACAAGAATTTCATTGTCCAGAATGACCTTGTGTACACTTGTTTACTGTACATTTGACAAATAAAACACTTTGAACTTTGAACTTTGAATGGGTGGTTGAAGTGATAAATTAACATGCAATCAGTGGTAGACTGAGAGAAATGAAACAAAAAGGATTACCATTGGTAAATACTATTATACGGTATATAGTTTGGGGTAGTTGTCTCATAACAATACAGAATTGCAAGTATCAAACAAAACGAACTTCAGCAATGATAATATATTTTTTTACTTGACATAGTCAATTACTGAACATGGCCCAATCTCTGAATTACATAACATGGAGTTCAATATCCTTTACTTCCCCTTCCACAAAAGCGGTTTTGTCCTATGGTGTCTGAGGTGTGGCAAAATTCTAATCTACAATGAGCTGGTATGCAGCAGCTATAGTAAGCCTACACTGGTTGTGATGAATCTCTTGATCTAGTTCCGTCCAATCTGTGATTCATGGGTTAGGGTTAGTCCCTGCTGTGCATCCCAGGTTTCGCTGCAAAATCAATTAAGCAGCCGAAACCAAAAAATACAAAATAAAAAGTAAAAAAACGGAGCAGACCGGGAGGGCCCAGGTGACCCATGGGAATTCACTCCCCGGTTTTCTGTACGTCTGATGCCTCGTGAAATAATGATTATTACGGGGGTAAAATGCATCCTCCTGTGTCTCTCTAACAGACAAACCCCCGCGGGGAATTGTCTGGCTTGTTGGGGGGCGAGTGGTGGAGGTGGAGGGGTGGGGAGGCAAGGAGCGGGAGCAATTTATTTCAACAATACACACAGCCTCGGCGAGTCACACAATTATTTCCACTTCCTCCTTGCTACCACGGCGACTGCCACAGAACTCAAAATTTAGTGCCGTGAAGCCTCTAATCAGGGGTTAGATAAACAGGGCAGAGATGGCGCGGTGAGCCTTCCTGTGCCTGCCGGCGTCCCCCTGAGCACGCATCGCACTGAGACGCAGACCTCCTCGCTCACCTTTAATAAGAAAGTGTCATTAAGTGGGAGAGGGGGGAAAAACAAAGCGTGCTTTGCTTTTGATCGCCGGCGGCTGGCGGATCATCTCTCGGTTCAAACGCTTAAACAGCGATCGCAACGAGGTCGAATACCTGCAAGTTACTCGCCACTGAATTCCAGAAATGATCCCCAGAGAAATCCCCAGTGATAAGAGTGAGGTATGAAAACTGGTTATTATGAAAGGGGAATGGTAGATACTGTATGTGCGATGTAACCCCAAAGTGTTGATTTGGCTGCATCACTGACATAAACACATATCCATTGAACAAAGGCAATAATAATAAGAGCATAATAATTCTACTCCGTTGCTGTAACGGACATATGGTCAGGAAGGGATTGTACCTTCCTTCACAAAGACATCTTGCAGCGCAGTCCTAACCAAGCAGGAAGAAATGGTAGTTCAATTCATACATCAGGGATATTCAAATTCTAGACCAGTGGTACTCAACCTTTCCCAGCTCAGGAGCCACATTAACATGTTATTAAAGAATGAAAAGCATGATGTATGCAATAATTGCAATTTATTATTATTACCATATTATAATTACCATGATTTTATTACCATTGCAACCAAAAATGTATTATGTATTGTTATTCACAAATGAATTATTGGCAGTTTGTCAAAAGTATCTGAACATCAGTGAACTATAATTACTAAATGCTTTCCTCTAGCAATTCAATTGCTTTTAAGTGCTGATCACAAAGTGCACTGCAAACACAGCGCGAGAATAGGTTGTGTTGCATTCGCAGGGATTACGGGAGACGGCAAACCAGAAGTTACGTAGAGAAAGCGAGGAGCCGACGCTACTGTGCATGTCTGCTGCGGCTGCCGCGCTGCAGTGATGGATCGTTGGAATATCACACTTAACTTAAATAAAAACCGTGGATAGATATAAACGTTGTTTTTTCTATTTATTAATTGCATGGAGGCTGTTTGGTGCTTGTAACGAGGAAGCAGATGGAGGATTTGCACGTGGTGGCACGGATGGTCCGGTGATTAAGTTGCAGCTCCAGGTTATTACTTGTATAATAATAAAATTAAATATGAATAATTAATAATAAAAGGGCTTCTATTGCCAGAGGGAACCAGGTGATCGGCCATTGATCACTCAGTTAACAGACTATTGATCACTACCAGGAATTAAGAATTAAGAATCATTTATTGTCGTACATTTTTACCACACACATGCAGAGGGTGGAGATGACCCGAACACACACACACACACACACACATGCAGGAGTGGTGAAACGATGATGAATTTTGCATTTTTCCCATCCCAGCCATCCTTCCTCCAGGGGCAGCCAGGAGCAGTGGGCAGCCCTCACTTCGTCGGCGCCCGGGGACCAATTCATTCCATGTCGTGGTCAGGGACAGGACAGGAAGTGTTCTGCACGTTTTTTTAGTCGGGGTCCTTATTTTGGAGGAGACCCATGCGAACACGGGGAGAACGTGCAAACTCCACACAGAAAGGCCCCTGATCGGGAGATAACCCACCGGAGCACAATGCCAACAGCGCCCCAGACGGGAACCCAGGACCTTCTTGCTGTGAGGCAACATTGCTGACCACTGTGCCACCGTGCCGATAACAGATCTCTATAGATGTGCTCTCTCTCAAAGCCGCATAACAATAGGCCTGTGACAATAACCGCATTACCGTGGTACATGAGGTCAGTACCATCACACCAAAAATAAATTTGCCTATGAAATAAATCCTGAAATAAATAAACAAGGCTATAAATATAAAAATAAATCTAAATCTAAATATATCAATGAGTAAACATAGTTCAAAATTTAAAAAAGGACGTCAAACTCCACCGACGCACCAGGTGGTGTGCCGGGGGTTGGGCTAGGTGCAGGCTCAGACGCGGGGCTCGGTGCTCGGACGAGGTGCCAGGCGAGGTGGGATCTTTCATCACCGTCATTGCGCCGCGGGGTTTCGTGAGACTGCTCTGAATCTTATGCCAAGTTGCCATTTTCAAGCAGCAAAGTGAGAAAGTCAAATTCCTGTAGTGCACTGTTGCGCACACTGCGGCACCGCCACCACCGCTGCAGGATCACTGCAGGTGCGGTCACCGCCACTTTCAGTCGCACATCTGCTCCCTCTCCCATTTAGAAAACAGTACCGTTAGTTTTTTATTTTATTTTGAACGTTTTGAATAGGCCATTACAAAAATTAAAAAAAACATTTTCCATTTTACTGTTGACACGGAGACAGTCATTTAGTCGCACATTTTAACATGCCTAGTTTGTAGATGTTTTTAAATAGCATAAATGGACTGTGAAGTCCAATAAAAAAAGACCATAATTAATTCATAAAATAAGACTTTAAAGAGCCGCAACTAGTCATGAACTCGTGAGCCGCGGGTTGAGTATCACTGTTCTAGACCATCCAGTATGTGAAATCGACTGGCTACTACATAAACCCAACAACTTCAGCACTTGATCTTTTCAATTGCGGTTGGAGTCCCCAAATGCTGTGTTTGGCGTAGCTCTGCTTCTTACCGGAGGACATATTCGGTTTGGCTGGGCAGCCCAGTGTGAGGGTTGATGGCTTGGAGCTCCTTTTTCCATTTGTTCACGTCATACCCGACTCTCGTCTTGAAGTACAGCTTCTTCCAGTAGCCAGCGGTCAGATCTTGCAGCTTCACTGGCACATCCCCGGTGCACTTAGGTTTCCACCTTTTTTTCTTTCCAATTTCTGAGAAGTACATTTTTTGCCAAATCGATCTGCAGAAAAAAAGAGGAAGAAACAAATATGCAATAACAAAATTAAAAAAATCATGACCTTAAACTAATTCCTAACATGAGTCCAAGTGTCTTGTGTAATATTCTAGCATTATTTATGAATGTGACTAGAGGAGAGCATCACCAACAATTGGATTTTTACAATTACACTGTAGGCATGTTTGAAGTGGGTTATAATAACAGATAAAGGGTTGTCAATATACCGGTACAAGCTTTAACTTGGTGTAAACAGAGTCAAGTTTGAAATCCCTTCATACAGTATTTCATCAGATATCCCCATCTGTGAAACAACAATCCACGTTCCAACATATTCCTAAATGATGACATGTGAAGCCATTGCCCTTAATCTGCAATAAAGATATTATCTAATTATTGTATTGATGAGACCGGTGTGTTGCAGACTTACTCATCGTTGGCAAGCTGATGGAAGCTCTTGTTGACATGGCTCATGCAGAAAAGAGAAGCGCCATCCAGGTATGACAGAATTTTTAAAAGGATCTCAGATGGCAACCTAAGAAAACATTGAATTGATTATGACAAAACAACAAATCAACAAAAATCATCACCAGTCTTGATATGCAATGCAGTTCTCTTAAAAGAACAGCCTGTTTATGAAAGTGTGTGTTAAGCAGTGGTGGTTCAAGCTGCATTGTGTGAAATTCGCTCTCCACCAACAGCGTAGTATTCAATCATGTCCTTTTAAAAAATATCCAATTTAAAGTTGATCAAACTTCTGCAGTCTACTTCCCCGTCTAGCAAATAGTGGGTGGAGTGGGCCTATGTGAGGAGCTACGGTGTTGTTTTGTTGTTGTTTTTAATCTCATAGCAATCAGGAAACCAGGCCCAGAAAGAAATACAGCATGTTTGAGAAAGGAGAGAATATCAACAAAGCCCCTGACCATTGTACGATGCACTATTCTGTACTAGGGCTGCACGATATGGTGAAAGAAATAATAATAATCATATTGCTTGCATCATTATTTTGACAGATATTACGATTGCGATATGATTCGCGGTTAGCTTGAATGATCAAAGAAACATGTTTTTTGTTGTTGTTTTTTACACCCGACACCAAGATTTGTTGGCCAGGGCATCTCTGCTGCGATTTGGATATTGCACTATTGCGATTTTGACAATAGTTCCGATTAATTGTTCAGCCCTATTCCGAACCTGTACTTTTTACCTGTTTAGTTGCACACAGTTCCACTCAATAACATATAAATATACAACAAAAGCGCACGTGTAAGTCCTACCTTTCAATAAAGTCGGGATTCTGCGACGCGGAGGATCTAGAAGTAGAGGCTTTGGTTCTGGACGCC
>OMKR01103535.1:0-21624 GCA_900302355.1 Cyttopsis rosea | reverse complement strand
GCTGTGATAAATGGAACCATGAATTCTGCTGTCTACCAAAAAATCCTGAAGGAGAATGTCCGGCAAGTCCACCTCTGAATGGCTGAAGAAAAACAAAATTGAGACTTTGGAGTGGCCTAGTCAAAGTCCTGACCTGAATCCTATTGAGATGCTGTGGCATGACCTTAAAAAGGCGGTTCATGCTCCAAAACCCTCCAATGTGGCTGAATTACAACAATTCTGCAAAGATGAGGGGGCCAAAATTCCTCCACAGCGCTGTAAAAGACTCATTGCAAGTTATCGCAAACGCTTGATTGCAGTTGTTGCTGCTAAGAGTGGCCCAACCAGTTATTAGGTTTAGGGGGCAATCACTTTTTCACACAGGGCCATGTAGGTTTGGATTTTTTTTCTCCTTTAATAATAAAAACCTTCATTTAAAAACTGCATTTTGTGTTTACTTGTGTTGTCTTTGACTAATATTTAAATTAGTTTGATGATCTGAAACATTTAAGTGTGACAAACATGCAAAAAAAAAAAGAAATCAGGAAGGGGGCAAACACTTTTTCACACCACTGTATATCATACAGCTGTATGATACGAGACCTTAAAAATAACAAACAAGAAAGAAAAAAGAAAATCCCTTTTGTTTTTCAGTGAAGCAAAATGAAACACTGTGTGTATGTGACTGTGATCATAAATCACCAATATGTTTTTATCATATCTGAATTTGACAGGCATCATAAATCAACCTGGTCCTGAAATTGCACCAAGCCTCCAGCGTGGTGCAATTATTATGACTGGGGAAAAAAAGTACACAAACTGTTGTGCTTGCAAGTGTGTGTTCTGTGGAAGCCCTGCATCGGATCCTTCGATCAGTAAACTGTGTCCTAACCCTCCTCAACCATTGATATTGAGTTAACTGAGGGCAAACACCGGCTGGTCATAAACTGAATAATCATTACCTTAAATCTAGCCCAACCTAAACACCTCACCTGGATCACAGTGGGCCTTGGTCTGGATGTTCTCTATACATTCAAGTAAACTCTCTCTTTTGTTGTGGGATTGAACTATGTTCCCCGAATTCCCAAGCAAATTTAAACGTTTAATCAAATGAATATTTTTGAATTTAGCAAATACAGGTAGATGGATATTGGATTGATTATTGAACCACAAACACGTCCTGTGGCCTGGTAACCCGGCCTGCTACTCGACATGGTTCCTGCTGTTCACGAGCTTTGCCATTTTATTACGATATCTATTATCACCACATTTTAAAGTGCGTACGCTGAAATCAACTCATATTTTATTACGATTTGATTACAATGTGATTTCACAATCCTGGTCTTTCTCGCCCTCCCTCCACAGACATTATAGACACGTTTTGGATGGTAGGTCATTTTTGCTATATCTGGAAGATGGAATTGTGTTTAAGAATTGATGCATCTTATACCTTGATATAAAAACAGCCACAAAGCCAACTTAAACCGTTTATTACTGTTAGTATGGGGTCAGGGGGCAGATGGGAGCTCCATGTGAGGGAACTAATAATCCTGATAGTCCTGATGATGCAAGTACGTACTGTCATATATATTAAAGAAATACATTGTAGTGGCTTCAAAGAATTGTGGGGTATTGATTCTGACTTCTGACAACTACATATTACAATGCCTCTTTGTCTGTTTTCATCCCGTGTTCCCCTGGCATGGCGAATGGAAACCATGGCTACACCAGGGGCATGCGAAAGGAAACGGAAGTCGTCTTAAAGTAGTTCTGGTCAGCCAAGAGAACCATGGACTTTGGTCAAGCCAAATGGCACACCATGTTGACATGGTGTGGAAAGGTAAACACAGCTGAAGCCAATATGTTTTTATTGTGGGTCTGTTTGATTGAGGTGTTTCAGTGTGCCAGCATGGAGTTAACTGTAGGGGTTGTATGTGCAGGTAGTTAACACCCCTATTAAACAGAACCGTAATTAATGTAATTAACAATCTATAGGAGCCAGAATGTCTGAAAAGGGCCAGTGTACCAGTGATAATACTTGACCTAGTCGGTTGAACCTCAACTAATTGATTAAAGTCTCGAGTTCATTAGTTTAGCCAGTGACTGGCAAAAGAGCACATCTGCACAATAAGTAAGTGCACGTGACTATGTTAGGTCAGTTTTAGCAACACATAGGCCTACTGTTGTTAGCAAGTTATGAGTATGTTATTTATTTTTGATTTAATTATTAACACACACTTTACATACATTTGAGCTTGGATTATGAAAGTAGAATTGTCAGTTCTTCCAATTTATGCCAGTCAAAGAGACGTGCTGCCTCGGCCTCTGAGGCAGGTTTTGACGAGACAATTACAAAAACGCAAATACAGTCTAACTTTAATATACATTTATATACATTTTTATAAGAAAGAAATTCAGGAAAGGTTTGTGAATGATGGTAACGATAATAATCACAACAACAATTACATTTTAAAGAGGGAGGAGATGCCAGTTCATACCTATCTGCGACATTTATGGGCTCTATCTACCCTGCTTTTATAACACACAATATTTATCAGCTCCCAACAAAGCCTTTACTTTTATGGCCTATTGTGACCTTCGCTCCCCTCTCGAGCCTTCCCTTCTGCTTTCAGCCTCTGGGAGCTTCTAGAATGCGTAAGAAACAAGCAGTGACTGGCATACTTTTGTATTCGTGTAGGTTCTCACTAGTTCCTTGTTGAGGGCAACTTCTGAGGGTAACTTTCAGGGCAACATGTGAAATCATTATCGCTATGACTCATATACAATTGTGGTGAAAAGTAAAATCGCCTCCCAATAACAAATTCATTTAGGTGTATAATTATATGCGGAAATGAAATAAGACCAAGCATTCAATGGCCTTTGATACAAGTACATGTGTACCCAAAACTTTACTGAAGTGTAATATGCAAACAGGTGTTATCAGTGACTGTAGAGATTCCCTGAATGAGGAGTCGGTTCACTTGGAGCATGGGAGTCCTGTCCTTCCTCCCTCCCCCTCCACTTCCACACAGAGCGTCTTCTCACAGTTGTTCATTAACGTATAGATGACAGGTGTATGTGGATGAGCACTTCCTGGGCTAGAGCCATTGGGTTGAATCTTGCATTTTCTACACGAGAGAGATTTGAACCAAGTCACCGTGTCTTCAGTCTACATCTCGATCTTGAGTGGCTTGGATCCATTAACCAAGAGGATTTTAATTTTTTGTAGTAGTAATTTAGTAATTTAGAGTTATTGGCTTCTGCTTTTTCACTTTTGTTTTTACTGGTTGTCGAAAAATGACAAATTCTGCATTTTCTCCTCTAAGGGAATAATTCATGACCTCTAGGAATACAACTTTGGGGCTAAACAGATATTTCAGCTATCACAATGTACAAAGCTCACTGTTTACTCTATGTGGGAGTCCTGACTGGAATGGCGGTTGCCAGTCAGATGCTGGATCAGTGTTTGTCATCCAACCGGACTTACACCATGAACGTTGTGCTTCTAGAGGACAACACCTACGAATGGAGTCTGCGGTTTGTCAAGGCAGCTGTAAAGGACGCAATTGAGAAAGACAGGAAATGCAATGTTGCTGCAGGTAAGGGGCAAACTGAGTTATAATGAACAGCCCTTATTGAGTTTCTATGTAGGCATTTTTTTTTAACTTATGATTTTTTATTTTTGAATGCAAAACACTGATTCATACCAAAACGTAACCATTTATAACCTCATACGTAAACTTAACCATATCTAACCTCATACCTAAACTTAACCAAACCACGTCTAATCTGACATTTTTCGGACAATTGCGGTTTTGGAATAATGGGCCGTCAGAACAATAGGCGGCCCCCATCTCTATTTCTCTATCTCTATTTTTCTAAGATCTATTTTATAGTATTTTCAATTCTTCTCTTCAAAGCCTCAAATATACATTGTTTTTCAAATGACATGATTTTAAAGGGGCAAAAAATCCTCAAGTGGTTTCATCTCTATGGAGAGAACAGAGAATGTGCTCCTGTCAAAGTGTAAAGCTTTGGTCTGTGTCCTGATAGGTATATTTGATTTTTGGGGTGGTGTGTGTTAGGCGGTGGGGGCCACCCCTCGGGAGCAACACTGTGCTCTACAAGTAGCTGCCTTCACCACGTCCAATTTCCATTGAAATCACAGCAGTTTAAGGTCTTAACCTTGTGGATCACATTGCAAAAACAGTGATCAAGAGGGAAAAATCTACATTGTTAGGGTGAATGTCTTTCACAGTGATTTGATTTGTTTTGGTTTAGCATGAAATACAATGCATAGAGCAACCCATTTTCTGAGAGACACCATATGCTTAGGACCACATGCTAAGTTCCAGGACCATATTTAAAAGTTCATTTGGACTATTTGAACCGCCAACCCCCAGTCCAAAGAAGGGGGTGTCTTGCCTAATCTCAATTTATTAACTGCAAGAGATTAATGAGTTCAATTTATTCATGACTCTTATCTTTTCTTTCCATTGTACAAGGTTTAAACTTCACCTTGACGGCCAACTACTACGGCTTCAACACAAGCCTCTTCAGGCGGCAGGGCTGTGGAAGCAGCACCTGCGAAGGAGTGGAGATCCTAAAGATGCTGCATGTGAGTGCGGTTTTAAACGGCCCATACAGTTGATTATAAAGGATGTTTGGATTATGCTGTAACAAACAGGTTTATGTGTGTGGCTGTGTAGGCGGTGAAGATGAACTCAGTAGATTGTGTATGTTAAGCAGAGATTTCTATTGAGTTAACACACTGTTGTTGGCTGTAGAAGCCAATGATTAAATAGGATGATGTAGAACAATGTGTGACAACCTCGGTCCTCGGACCACAAGTACTGCTGGTTGACCAGATTGATTCCAACCCGGGTGAATTCAATTAACTAATGCTAGGGTAGAAAACCAGTACTACTATGGTAAGAACCAGTGTGTTATTCTAACCATCCTATGAAAGAATGACTGCATGAGGTGTCTTGTTCTGTAGAATAACGGTGAAGTCGGCTGCATCATGCTGGGCCCCTCCTGCACTTATGCAACCTTCCAGTTGGTAGAGTAAGTACCACCTTTCTATCATATGAGTTTACACGTCTCAATCATCTCACTTGGTTGGACGTATCAGTTCTGACCTTTTGACGCTCTGGTTGTCTCCCTCAGTGAGGAGGTCGGTCTGACCCTCAGCATTCCAATCATCTCTGCCGGGAGCTTTGGCCTATCGTGTAATTACAAGAAAAAACTGACCCGCCTCTTGCCCCCGGCCCGCAAGATTTCGGACTTCTTCATCCACTTCTTAAAGGAAAAATTCGCCTTTAAGACACCTTGGGAGCAGGTGTATGTGTACAAGAACGCCAACAGCACAGAGGACTGCTTCTGGTGAGCGAGGATGCAGTAGGAGGTCCCTCAAAAAAACAACTTCAGCTTCCTTCATCTCTGTAATCCAAAATCAAACACTCTTATGTCTGGTTATTACACTGTATTTCTTACTAAGCTGGGGAGCTCCAGCTACCTGTGACCTTGAGCAGGAATAAGCTGGTGAAGAAATTGGAGGGATGGTCATTCAATTAATCGCCATTCACCATTTATTGTAACTGTATTCCCTGTGCTTTGTATAGGTACATCAATGCCTTGGAAGCATCCTCTGCCAACTTTGCGACAAATACAAAGAGAGAGATGGTGCGTGGGGAGCAAGATCTTAAGGCCACCCTTGAGTTAGAAACAAGACACAGCAACAGTAGGTTTCCACTTGACAGGAACCTGCTCCTCTTTTGGCAGCAAGAAAACAGCAATGTTGTCTGCATACTAAAATTGCTTCACATGCACTGTTCATACTGTTACTGTTTTTTTAATACACTGTCCCACAGTTTACATTCTGTGCGGAAGTCCAAATGACATCAGCTCAATAAAGAGGTTGACAGACATTGATGAGGACATCGTGTTCATACTCCTTGACATTTACAAGTAAGCGCCGCCCCGAATTCCACTTTCTACACAAACGGCTCTGTAGTTTCAAAGAGTTTTAAAGGACAATTCAGGTCATTTTCCTATGTTTGCATCACAACTATGGCAATCAGTTGTGATGCAAACATAATAAGATGCTTCAGAATCCACTGTATATTGAAGCATTTGATTACATTTTGATCACATTATGGATGAACAGAAAAAAAATAGCCAGAATTATCCTTTAAATGAAGATAAAACGTAGATGCTATGTAATATAGAAAATGTTGTGATTTTCTCCAATAACCTCTCTGCTGTTATAGTGATTCTATAGTGTTACTGTTACTGTGACACCAACGCCCTTTTCCTTTTACCAGCCCGGCGTACTACATCAACACAACTTCCAACTCTGACATGGACAACGTCCTGGTGGTCACACTGCCACAGAGGAACTATGACTACGATTCAACCTCTAAATTCAATGACACTGTAAGTCACTTTTTAAAAGGACAAAGGAGCTTGGAAAAGATTCCCCAATTCTCCAATTTCTCGTCTTCACTGGCTTTCCTGTAGCGTTTGTACAGTAAAAATTGCTTGTCTTTTTTATTTATTTATTTATTTGTTTATTTGTTTTTTCTTTGTCCCGGTGACAAACAGATAAACGACTACGTGGCCGGGTATCACGACGGGGCGCTGCTGTTTGGCCGCGTGCTCCGGCAGAGGATGCTAGCTCAGCAGCGTGGTATGGAAAGCCCATCCATTGACGACAACCCCTTTGGAAGCATCACCTTTGATGGTATGGCCACTGCAATCTGTCGGCTCTAACATGAAGCACGGCACCACGGCCGTTTATTTCAGTATTTCACTTTCAATTCAAATGTAATAATAATAAATACATTACATTTTTAGGAATGGGTGGGCGCTATGTGCTGGATGAATTCGGGGACAGAGACGTCAACTTCTCTGTGCTCTACACATCTAAGGACACCCAGAAGGTTTGTCCAATCAGCAGTAGCCGATGGAAACGCACTAATCACTTTAACCCTTAATAAATGAACACAGAGTGACCTTTTTGTACTTTTACCTCCTCTTCCAGTACCAAACCCTGTTTGTGTTCGACACATCTCTGAATAAAACCAGTGTGATTGATGAAAGCCCCGCCCTCACCTGGAAGGGCGGGGTTTTACCAGATGACTTGCCAGATAATCTCAGCGGTAAATGCTCAGATACCCGTCTACATTGATATGAATTGTCGCCGTTTTGCAATTCCGCTGATTTGAGCTTAGACTCAGATGTTTAATGTCGCGACTAGGTTCTCACTTCTCAATGTTTTTGAAAAGCATTGAATTACTACAGCCATTGTAGATATTAAAAAAAGTGAAAACTGTGTTTATGTGTATTTTCCAGGTCCAAGTATGCAGGACATAATTGTAATAGTTCTAAGCGTCAGTGTAGTCGTGGTGACAGCCATCGCCCTCATCTTCTACAGGTAGAGACACATACCCATACTGCAACCAATAATATCACATTTATAGTGTATAATGTTGGGTCAACACTGTGTGTGTGTGTGTGTGCGTGTGTGTGTGTGTGTGTGTGTGTGTGGGTATGTGTCTCTATATAACTTCTGTATGCTTGTCTGTGTGCTTGATGTGTGTTGGCTGATACCAGACAGAACAGGAAAGAGCGCCTGAACCACAAGAAGTGGTCCCACATCCACCCCAACCTGATTGGTCCGCTGGACGAGAAGGAGGTGTCCCTGAAGGCGAGCCACCGCAGTGTTCCAGCCAATCAGAAACCTCCCTTTGATCATTTAGCATTTTAGATTATCTGTGAGAGGAGCCGAGCGAGACAAGACAAGATAAGAGGAGATAACGGATGGGATAAAACCAATAGTTGAGACGAGAGTCAATGAGAGGTTGTGAAACCTGAGGTACTGTGATATGGGGGTTTGCAGAAACTAAGGTTGAGTCAGGAGGACTGTGAAGAAAGAAAAAACAGAACAGGATGAAATGATGATATGAACCTTTCTACTTCAGCACAGTTCAGGACCTTATGAGTCAAAGAAGTGATGCATTGTACTGTCAATCATAAATTAGCGCTGTTGTTTGAAAGTAAGGCGTAGTGTGCTTGCATTTATACATGCGTGTGTTTTGTACCTGACAATGTGTCCCTGTGTGCATTTATGTGTGTACATGTGTGTGTGTAACAGATTGATGAGGATAAGAGAAGGGACAGCACGTACCACAACCATCGGGGCCGCTATGACAAAAAGGTATCACTACAGATTATGAAAATAAATCGTTTATTTGCAACAATTAGAATTAAATAATATAAACATAATTATTTGAAAGCATAAAATTGCGTTCTTGGCTTTGATGCTTGACCTGTTTGACCTGCAGCCAGTAATCCTGAAAGAACTGAAGAACACAGATGGAAACTTCAGCGAGAATCAGAAATTTGAGCTGAACACAGTAAGACCCGCAAGGAATTCTTTCATGTTGTTGCCATAGATTCTTTGAATTCATACGAGCATTTGAGTCCAGTATTTTGGGAAATTACCCAGATTCAGATGGGAAGGTCGATAGCAATTTCATCCCTGTGTGTCCTATACCCAGATAGCTACAGGCTGCATGCTGACTGTGTTAGCTCAGTCAAATGCTCCTATGAAATACACCTTTCAGCATCTCAAAACCTGAATTATTGAAGTGATAGTTCAGTTACACCTGACATTGTAATATAGTCTGGGTGGGTGCTAAATCCAAAAGTTCCACAGGTGTCTGGTGGCCAGTGATTACTGTGGCACTTCCTCTTTCTTGTTAAAGCGAAAATAGACAACTTTTTAGCTTTTACTTATCATTATGAAGTTAATGTTGATTGCACAGTGTAATGGCTGTAGAATAATGACACCATCAGTGTTTCGATTGGTTTCTGCCATCGGGTACGAATCCCCGGGAAATGATCGATTTACAGCATTGCGTCACAGGAAGTGCGTCAACCATTACGCACATAACGCTGCATTGGCATTTGGATCGTACGTCAATGTCACCACCATATTGGACCGGGCAAGACTACTTTTTTCTTTTTTTCGACTCCATGTAGATCATAAACCCTTGAATATGAAAACGACTCATTGAAATCGTTTGAGAAATGTTATTAAACCTTATTGTGCTTTTTATCCAGAAAAACCGCAGCTCCCCCGTTTACTTGTATTTATTTACAGGCCATGGGCCAGGTCTTGCCGACTCCAATATGGCGGCAACATTGACGTATCGCAGCAATGGGCCGAAGCAGTCAATGTGGTGTCTATGTATATATGTCTATGATTGCGCAACAAAAATATATAAAATTAAACTAAAATTGTGACAATTTCAATTTACCTCTTCAGTGAACATGCTTCTTTCTTCTCTCTTATTTCCAAAGTGGTGATGATCATTTCCATGGAGCGCACTGAGGAAAATGTAAAGCGATCCAGTTGTCTTTGTGACAGCGGCCCAATAGTCCAAAAATGTGGGGTTAGAGATGGTTAAGTTTAGGTATATGGTTAGAGATGGTTAGGGTTAAGGTGTAGTCCATGTCCAATGGGACATTTTTCGGAGTATTGGGGTTTTGGAATAATGGGCCGTCGGAACAATGGCATGGCACCTTTCCAAGTTCCTCTTGTACGCAGCAAACCAACACAAACTTTTTGTCAGCAGTGGCTCTTCCTGTTAATCACAGGCTTCCATGGCTTCCTTATCATAATTAGGATCACTTATCTTTCCACCCATGAATCAGATATTAA
This sequence comes from Cyttopsis rosea, assembly GCA_900302355.1. Taxonomy (NCBI): domain Eukaryota; kingdom Metazoa; phylum Chordata; class Actinopteri; order Zeiformes; family Parazenidae; genus Cyttopsis; species Cyttopsis rosea. Next base: position 11,915 of record OMKR01103535.1, on the reverse strand, counting down.
AGTTCACAACAGATAAAGATAAGATAGTGTGAATGATGTCACCTTTGACAAGGGATATGCAATTTTTAACTCATTTGTCTTGTTTAATAAAATGCATGGTGTTAGTTTAGTTTAGTAACACATGTTGATAGAAATACATGCAGTGGAGATGTACAATAGATGTCATTACTCAGGTATTGCCCTTTAAAACTAAGGTCCCATATGTGAGTTTGCTAAAGGACATAAAAACTGCTACTACAAAGACTTGAAGTTAGTTACCTGAGTGTTAAATAGTATTTTCTTTCTCTTTCTCTTCATTGCTCCCCTCCCTATTTCAGCTCCTACGTATCGACTACTGCAACCTGACCAAGTTCTACGGCACAGTGAAATTTGAATATGGCGTCTTTGGGGTTTTTGAGCTCTGTGAGCGAGGCTCCCTCAGGGTAAGAGAACTTGGACAAAAAGCTTTTTCTGGTTCCATGACCACGCAGCGACATGATGCAACATGTGAAGATATTTTTTAATGACATGTTGAAGTGGTTGAAAAACAAATCAATGACTGCGATGACTTTACAATGACTAAAGTTGTTGTATTTTTACTCCTTTGCTTTACAGCATGTTCTCAATGACCGAATCTCCTACCCTGATGAAACCTTTATGGACATGGAGTTCAAGATATCAGTCATGTATGACATAGCAAAGGTATGAATATCCTACATAAATATAAATGCTATAGACTTATTTTCTAGAGATGAAACAACAACATGTATCTTAAAGGTGCAGTGTGTAGAATTTAGCAGCCACTAGCAGTGAGGTTGCAGATTGCAACCAACTGAATTTCCCTCCATGTCTGTGGCAGTGCAAAAGTGTGGTACCGGCCGTTCTCGTACTTCGTGGAGTACATATCAAACCAAGCAGACATGGGGACGGACCCCAGCTTTGGCTTCCGACCCACTGGCGCCACCGCTCACAGCGGGGAGCCACCACGCGAGAGGAAGCAGACATACACCATACACAGCAAACTGCACAGAGGTCTGTGGGGAAGGCAAGTCCTGTGCCAAGATAGCCATGGTCGACGTCTACCGCCGCAGGCATCCGGACGCGAAGAAGAGAATGTACGCGATAGTGGACAACCAGAGCAACGCGTTGCTGGCCAGGTCCACTTTCTTCGACATGTTCGGCATACAAGGGGACACTTCCCCCTACACTCTGAGTACATGCCATGGAACATCAGACGTTGACGGGAGAAGGGCAAGAGGCTTCGTGATGGAGCCCGCGGACGGCAGGCGACGCTTGGCGCTGCTCACGCTCATTGAGTGCAACCTCATACCTAATACCAGGGAATAAATTTCTACGCCAGAAGCCGCGTGCTACCACCCTCATCTGGAAGAGGTAGCCGCCGAAATCACCCCGCTTGACCCCACAGCCGAGATACTGCTGCTGCTTGACAGGTACATGATATGAGTACACAAGGTACAGCCATGGACTACGCAACGCACCCTATGCCCTGGAACTGGTCTTGGGGAGGGTCATTGTGGGCGATGTCTGCCTCGGGCGAGCGCACAAACATACTGCGAACACGCGCAAGACCAAAGTCCTAGAGAGCGGATGGCCCAGCTATTTCCGGCCATGCGAGAATAACATCTACGTGGAGGAGCAGTCGTCAGGGGATCAGCATGACCTGCGAAGCAGTGCAGAAGAACTCGGCTTCGGCCACACGGTCAATTGCGACCAACTTGCACCCTTGGTCGAGGACAAAGCCTTCCTCAGCATCATGAACAAGGAGGACGCCAACAGTTGGGTGGCCTCCCACCCATTCTGCACCCAGACTGTGCCTGCCCAACAATCGGGACCAGGCCCTCAACCGCCTCATGTCAGTCCGCCAGACCCTAGCGAGGAAGCCGGAAATAAAGGACCAGTACATGGAGTTCATGAAGAAGATCTTTAGCAGTGGGCATGCCGAGCCAGCACCCATGCTGAAAGATGACGGGGAGCGCTGGTATCTACCAAGCTTTGGGATCTACCATCCCCAGAAACCAGCACGGATCAGGGTTGTGTTTGACCCGCAAAGATCGCATCCAACAGTCCCGATGTCATGAGAGCTTTCCCTGGAGATGATGATCAACCAGGCTTCTCAAGAATCGGAGGACATCTGACAAAGGCGAAAATCGGCCAAAGCTCATGCGGTACTTGTCCCACACACGCACCATGTCACCACACTGATAATCAGGCACTTCCATGAGCAGGTTCAGCACCAGGGCCGGCACTTTACTGAAGGAGCGGTAAGGGCAGCAGGTTTCTGGATCGTTGGGGGAAAGCAATCCATCAGCAGCACCATCTATATCTGCGTGACCTGTCGTAAGCTATGGGGAAAGATTGAAGAGCAGAAGATGGCGGACCTGGATGCCAACCACCTCAGCACAGACCCCCCTTTCACATATGTAGGGCTAGATCTGTTTGGCCCCTGGGGTGTCACAGCACGAAGAACACGAAGCGGCCAGGTGAACAGCAAGCGGTGGGCAGTCATTTTCATATGCATGAGCTCACGTGCGATACACATCGAAGTGCTGGAGTCGATGGACACCTCCAGCTTCATTAACGCCCTCAGACGCTTCTTCGCCATCAGGGGCCCCGTGAAACAATTCAGATCAGACTGCAGGATCAACTTTATGGGGAGCTCCAGAGAGACACCACTGGCTCTAACAACAAGCGAGTTGAGAGCTACCTGTCAGAGCAGGGCTGCACATGGCTGTTCAATCCCCACCACTCCTCACACATGGGCAGCACAGCTATAGTTAACGCTAGGCCACTAACATCAGTCTCCACGGATCCAGAGCATCCTACCATTCTCACTCCGGCAACTCTGCTCACCCAGAAGATTGGAACAAACCCGCTACCCCTAGGCCAGTTCAATGAGGAGGACCTCTTCAGACATCAGTGGTGGCAGGTCTAGAGCCTTCTGGGAATGGTGGAAACAAGAATATATCAGTGACTTGTAGGGACGCCGCATCTGGAGAAGCGACAAGCCAAACATGCAGGAAGGAGATGTGGTTTTACTGCGAGACAATCAAGTCAAGAGGAACGACTGGCCCCATGGTCTCATCACAAAGACTTTCACCGGTGACGACGGGAAGGTAAGGAAGATCGAAGTGACGACGGTGCAGCGAGGCTGTTCCTTAGAGGTCGTCCTCCTTCTGCCCCGACCCCAAGACAAGGAACAGTGGAACAAGGCCTCGGCGTCTTAAATGTATTTTGATATCTTGCAGATGCCGGGTGGGAAGCGTTCTGCCCCCGCAATTGGGCTCTATGATATTATCGCTTGTGACATCATTGTGTGAGCATAACGGAAGTATAAAGCAGTGAATCAGAGTGACACGCAGGCAGTCAGACCATACCAGACTTGGTATGGTAAGAGACTTGGACTAACATCTCCTCCCATCAGCCTTGGGTCTGCCCTTCAGAAAGTACAGTCTGTGAGTGTATTCATGCACGCATACAGTGAAGGAGTTATGATGATGAGGATGATGGCTAGAGGTTACATGCATTGCATAGAGATTAGTCACTAAACTGCATACTTCTGTACTGTTTCACAGTTTCACACCGCTTCCATTAAAGAGACCTAAAGTGAGCTCCTGTCTCCGGGTACTTTGTGGGAGAGTGTTTAGCTCACTGTATAGCTACGTGCTTATTTTCATGTGGCGAGGACAGAAGAGGTGGCCGTGTAGGAGAAGCTACAGTGGCCGTGAAACTCGTGAAAAATGCGGATGTTCCTCTCTAGAGCCAGTGTTTGGTTTGTCCGTTCTGGGCTATTGTAGAAACATGTCAGTGCAACATGCCGGCGTCTGTAGAAGGGGCTCCAGCCCCCTGGAGATATAAACGGCTAATTCTAAGGTAACGAAAACATAGCGATTCTTATTTTCATGGGATTATGCACTAATTAAAATATACGTATGAATATTATATTCCATATTCCATTCCATTTCTGCCAAGTCCGTTCCGCAAAATGCCACTAATTCTACACACTGCACCTTTAAGAGAAACAAAACCTCAATCTTCTGCTGTCCATAGACGTTTCCTCTTAGATTCCCTATTCACTGTACCACCACAACATGTGTTCTCTAACCCCTCCGCTGCCTTGTTGTCCCTGCTACAGGGACTGTCATACCTGCACTCTAGTAGCATCGAGGCCCACGGTCGCCTCAAATCCACCAACTGTGTGGTGGACAACCGCATGGTAGTCAAGATCACTGACTTTGGCTGCCACACCATCCTCAGTCCAGCCAGAGGTGAGACTCCCAGAGTCACATGTTGTCTGTGAAGTTAATTATTCATCTAAAACAACAGGGCTGGAGTCTCGCCTTGGGCTCTCTTTCAATTGATGATCGTATTAATGTGTCATAAAAGCACAATGACAACAAAGGTACATTGTACATTGTATATTTAAATTATTACTCCAAGAGGAACCGTTTTTTAACTCTATACAAGGCACTATTTTGATGTATTTTACTTAAACTGGATATATTATTTTGCAGTTATTTTCACAGGTGGTCGGTCACCAGAGACCACAGGGGGGTCGCGGGGCCTTGGATGATGTTTCCTAATAGTCAGATATCTGTAGAAAAAATTGTTAGTTAAAAAATTTACGAAATCCATGACTACATCTAGGTATCTGAGGAATCAGGTTTCGGAAACCTGTGCACTACAGGAATGTTGAACTAAATCCAAATCACTTGGTCAATTTTTAGGAGTAGTTACTGCGATATTTCTCTTCTCTTATATGTCCTCTCCTCTTCAGACCTGTGGACGGCCCCGGAGCATCTTCGTAAACAGGGAGTTTCTCAGAAAGGCGATGTCTACAGCTACGCCATCATCGCCCATGAGATTGTATTGAGACAAATCCCTTTCTACACAGCGTGCTGCTCTGACCATGCAGGTAGAATGTTCATTCACATTTTATGTCATGAATTTGTGTAATTATGTCATGTATGATAATTTCCCCTTTCTTGTCCATCCATGACATTTCTGTCCTCTTTAAAGTGGAAATCTCGAAGATTTCAATTTCATTGTTTTTGGCGGCACCTATGGCAAAAAGGTGTGCCCAAACAGTGTCACCTGTGTGATGTCAGTCAGTTGGTAGTGAGTGATGAGCGAATCTGTTGCGTTAGCTCCGCCTACCGTCTTTGGTGGACCAACCACTGCTGGGTGATGGAAACGCGTCACAGGTCTTTTCCATTGGCACTTCCATTGGCTGCGCCGAGTCAAACCATGCTGCGTTGATTTGCGTTTCCATTACGACCCTAGTCGGGCCGAAGCGTGTCAGACCCGCCTCCAAGCAGGTTGCGGTGACGTCAGATGGGCTTTGTCATCACAGGGACGATTCAGCGTCGTCATCCAGTTTTTCTAAAATGTATAAAATAATCTACATTTCCTATAAATATACATAAATAATTTAATGTATGCTTAAACACCATACGATCCCTCTTAACACGCCCAAGGTGTGGCGTTTTGGCCGTGATCTCACCACTGCACGATCCACTGTGTGTGCCACTGCCTCGGCGCTGTGTGTGCGTCCCCACTCCCCACTCTCCAAACAATAACAGTGTATTTTTAATGTTTTTTTAATGTTTATTATTATTGTATCTATGTATTATTGTAATTGAATGGTACAAAACAATACTGAGCATAACCGCCAGTCACTTCTGCGGGCTCGAGCTATGCCCCTGGTTTTCAAGATACCAAATTGTCACCACAATTAAAATAATAATAATATTATTCTTGTTTTCAGTGCTTACATAGACGTTTAGATTAATCATAATACTATTCACATTTTAAACGTCATCGATTCAAGACAAGCGTCATCAGTTAAAGACACACCTTCAAGCGGATAGCCCTGTTATAATGGAGATGCACTGCGCCACTTGTGATTTGAATGCATGGCGGGAATGTCGCCCTCGACACCCGGTTCTTAATACTCAGAATACTGCAAATGCAGGGCTTTCATCAGCGGGTTATAGGCTCAATCACATTTGTGTAACCTCATTCAGCGATAGTGACTTAACAAACATACATTTAAATGAAAATCTTTAAGCGCTAGAAATGAAACTGATGATGGACTAATAGTGCACAGCACCACCTGCTGGCACTTATGTGTAACACATAGTTGCCATAACTGATTAAAGATTGTTGTCTGTATTTACAAAGCCAAATATTGATTCTTTAGCTTTAAATTGTCCTCCTACCTACAGGGCTGGACATGGAATAAATAGCTAAAAATAACATTTTGCCTCATTAGTATTTGTTTTTAATCCTGTTTCTCAGAGAAGTTGTACAGAGTCCAGTACCCCGATGACCAGGGCGTCTTCAGACCTGACCTGCCCTTTGAGGCAGCGTCAGAGTGTGAGTCAGAGGTGAGAGCGGTTCCTCGGAACAATGTGGATATTTTCTGTTCTCAGCACATAGACTGCATATTTGCTTGGTGTCTTCAAGGTTGTGCTCACAATCAATTTATACACAGGAAATGTCTACTGTTTGACGTCTTTTAAAGGGTGTTTTTTATGTTTTGTGTTTGTGTTTGTGTTGACCTGCACACGTGTGCACATGCAAATCCAGTTGTACACACTACAAAATAACTGCTGGGATGAGGACCCAGAACGACGGCCAGACTTTAAGAAAATAGAGGGAATTCTGGGAAAGATTTTCAGGTACGTCAACAACCTGGGAGTTTGTGAAACGCTGTCCAATTCCCAGTGGCGTCAGTGATATCTGTAGATCACTTCCCTGTTAATTTCATCTTCAAACTCACTGAGTCACCACATTAATCATTGTATTCATTTTTTTATAACTTTGGAAGTTTGTCAAAGTTCCATCTTTCTGTTTCACCCAGTAACCTGCACAACCAGGCCAGCGAGACGTACATGGACAATCTGATCCGCCGTCTGCAGATGTACTCCAGGAATTTAGAGTATTTGGTGGAAGAAAGAACCTCCCTGTACAAGGCTGAGAGGGACAGGGCTGACCGGCTCAACTTCATGCTGCTGCCGGGGTACATGAACGGCCACATGGATTCATATGATAAGATAAGAATCAGAAACAGTTTATTCCGCCAGGTACATTTACATATACTTACATATACTCATATACTTACATATACTCAATGGGCTGCGTTACACTGCAGCCCATTCGCATAAAAAAAAGAAGCTTAACAGTCCGAAAAAATGGAGAATAAAAATTATAATGAAATAGAATTGAATAAAAAAGTGAAGTAAAATACAAAGTGAATTGTCAAATATATACAAATAGCCAAAAAAATACAAATCAGAAATAGTCAGATATATAAAAATATATAAAATGCAATATTATGCACAGGATAAATTGTTGTTATGGATATATGGGTATACATTATAAATATAAATTATTATTAGGGCTGGTTATTGTTTAAAAAATGACGATACCAGTGCCAATACCAGTACTCTTAAAGGCATACCGATACCAATAGAGTACTTCATCCGATACCCATCATGTGATGGCATTGCCCAAGCATTCAGTTGCATAAAATGCCTCCACTCCTCTCCATCCAAATGATTTTACACAAATACATTTTGAAAGTGTTGAAATTATTGAAATATTTATTAAATGACTGTACAAAACTTTACAATGAAGTATTTCGGCAGTGTCATTTTAAACAAATAGCCAGTACAGGAGCAATGATTACAGTGAGGAAAACATCTTTCACTGATCAGAAAAGATCGAATGCAAAAAGAAAAAAGGATTGAATGCAGGTATTGTTTGACTGGAGAAGTTTCGATACTACTTGGTATTGGTTTATTTTGATTGATACCTTAAAGGTATTGAGTCCCAATACCCAGGCCTGATTATTATGTAATTTTATGTAATTGTATGTGCTAACTAGCTTATTACAGTATATACAGTGTAATACCAGTTTTATTGCATGTTAATGCAAGTTAATACAAGATAACACTTTAGCAGCACAAAGTTACATGTATGAAACTCCAACCCCATACATGTATGAAAAAGAGTCAGGAGTAGTGAAAAATATGGTAGAAAAGGCAGAGCGTCGGTTGCCTCCCCAGTTAAGTAGATGTACATTTTTCGTGTGGTTCTATTTTCATGTTTCATTAACCTCATGTTATTATAAGCCATCACTTCCGGGAGCGCCATCCTGTCATCCCTTGCCCTCTGTCTCCCCAGGCCCGTGGTGCGTTCTCTGAAGGAGACAGGGAGAGTGGAGCCGGAGCTGTTTGAGGAGGTGAGCGTGTATTTCAGTGACATTGTGGGTTTCACCACCCTCTGCCACTACAGCACGCCCATGGAGGTGGTCGACATGCTCAACGACATCTACAAGAACTTCGACGGCATCCTCGACCACCACGATGTCTACAAGGTACTCTAGCGTCACGGGTGGGGAGATGGCAGGCGGTTCTAAGTCATTCAGTCATTTGATTCACTCAGGTTCCTTCGTGTTTCTGTGTCAGGTGGAGACTATCGGGGATGCGTACATGGTGGCGTCAGGGCTGCCCAAGAGGAACGGGAACAGACATGCAGTGGACATCGCCCACATGGCCCTGGACATCCTTTCCTTCGTAGGGACCTTCCAGCTGCAGCACTTGCCGGGCATCCCGCTGTGGATCCGCATCGGGGTGCACTCAGGTACGATGCAGCATCCACATCTTGGCAAGTTTCAGATATTTTCATTCAATTCACTTTCAAGATTAGATTGTTTCACACCCTTTGGTCCCTTTCCTGAAATTGTGTTTGTTTGTTTGTTTGCCTGTAGGTCCATGTGCAGCAGGAGTGGTGGGGAACAAAATGCCTCGGTACTGTCTCTTTGGAGATACAGTCAATACAGCGTCACGCATGGAGTCCACAGGCCTGCGTAAGACACACATTTAAAAAATGCTGGACGTCAAATACAGTTGTTCTTGATCTTAAGCCATTCTGCCTTTCCCACCTTTCCTACAAAAACCTCATACCCATGTCTACCATTGATCACTCCATCATTCCTTATCATATTTCCAACCACCCGTCTTGTAAGGACAGATGACATTTCTTGTGTTTTCGTTCCAGCGCTGAGGATTCACGTCAGCCAGTCCACCATCAACATCTTGCAGCGGACCGACTGCCAGTTTGAGTACGAACAGAGAGGGGAGACTTACCTCAAGGTCAGATGAGCTTCGGTGTTTCAGCTTCATGTGAAAGTGTTGTGAACTATTCTCGCTAAGTATAAACATATTAATTGTATGCATATCAAATATGGACATTTTAGTTTTTTTTAGGATGTTATTACATATGACACTGATATCAAAAGATGACACGGATTGGATGAAATTAGTGTCATCTCCATATTAAATGAAAATAACAATAATATTAAATTGCCGTATGTTGAAGAGCATATACCATTTATTGCAGCTTTTCATATATTGTAAAAGTTGTAAAAACTATCTATTTTCCAAAAATATATAATTTCATAATGTATTTAAAATAAATCTGAATAATAGAAGAAAATTTTATGTACATGTACATTCTTGAAGAAAAATATGCAACAAAAATATGAAAACCTTTCATATAATTTTTTTTGTATATGTTCCAATTCATAATTTTTATTTTTGTCAGTATATTAAAATGTAAGTGTCCAGGCATCAAGCTAATGTGAAATGCCTTAACGCACTGTCTGGTACTCAACAGGGCAAAGGCAAAGAGATGACGTACTGGTTAACAGGCGTGACGGGGGCAAAATACAACCTGCCAACACCTCCAACAGCGTAAGTTCAAAGTCAGGATTCAGGGGGACTCATCACTTACAAGTTGTTGCTTAGAAGACTACTACTAGTAATACTTGCTATAGGTTTGAAGTGCATATTTTCAGCGCATTGTGGATTCCTTCCCAGTATGCCCCATGTTGTGTTCACGCTCCATGTCAGGGAGAACTTCCAGCGGCTGCAGCAGGACCTGGCTGAGATGATCGTGTCGAGCCTGGAGAAGCGCAGCGCCAGCAGCGACGGCTTTGAGAAGAGGAAGACGCTGTCCACCCGCGTGCGTCGGAGGGAGACCACCACCAGCCTGCCAGAGTACTTCCACCTGACCGTCACAGACAGCCCGAGCACCTACCTGTGAAGGGAAGTTCTTCCACTTTGGTTCCCCCACAATATTCCTCATCGCGGGGGAGCGACACCTTAGTGGCGTTGCGCCTGTGGTAAAAGGACTTCTTGTGATGTCTAGATCTGTAATGCAGACATGCACATCCCGATGAAGACGGTTCACTGTCAAAAATGTTGGCAATTAAAATAACCTATATGGAGCTACGCCGAGGGTGCAGTGTTCTTCCTGCTCTAGCACAGCACAAAGATAGCGTGCAGTTAACTACCTTCTTACATCTGTATGTGTCTCAACATCTGCTGCCCTGTAGCCAGAATTCTCCATACATTCCCTGAAATCTTCAGTTCACACTCAACACTGTGCCCATGAAAGTTTATCTACTACCTAAAATTGACTTCTATTGGCCAGAGATGTGTTGCAGAGTTCACAAACTATTTTCAGAAGATGATAGTACGACTATTACTACTTCTACCACATAATACTTTATATAGTGATATCACTACATTATCTGGATGTGGAGGAGCCTGCTGTATGGTGCAGATTTTAGCTGAGACGACTCCTTGAGTTCCATTGGTGACGAGATCTCTATTCATCTAAAGCAGTGAAAACTGTGAAAAAAAATCTGACTATCGATGTAGAAACCTCAACAACCAGGTAATATGTTGACGGTTCTGTGTTGTACTTATTACTCATTTCACGTTGACATGGGCCGTGGAATGTTTACAAAACGCTTATCGAATGTGAGGATTATTTACCATGTAAATATGTTCAACTATAAAGTTGGAGCCACATTTGTAAAACCAATGCTTTGCCAAAATATTAATAATCATCAGAGAATATTTCTCTTTCTTAACATAGCTATGCTACCTTATGTCTTTATGAACCTATTTCTATGTCGTGATTTTTTGTTTGTGTTTTATGAAATTTAAATACACCCTAATGCTGAAAACATTCTGCTTTCAATGTTTCTTTGTCCTGTGTTAATGTTCATTGTGTAGTGTCACAAAGCAAGACTGATCGTGCATAGGGGTTTGTTACAGGGATTAACTAACAACTACCATTAACTGGTGGCCGCAAATTAACAAAGAATGAAGGAAACATAACCAATTAAAAAATAAAACTACACAAGTTCCATAGAACTAGTTTCTTATTTTTTTGCATGTTTGTCACACTTAAATGTTTCAGATCATCAAACAAATTTAAATATTAGTCAAAGACAACACAAGTAAACACAAAATGCAGTTTTTAAATGAAGATTTAAAGAGAAAAAAAATCCAAACCTACATGGCCCTGTGTGAAAAAGTGTTTGCCCCCCCTGTTAAAACATAACTTAACTGTGGTTTATCACACCTGAGTTCAATTTCTCTAGCCACACCCAGGCCTGATTACTGCCACACCTGTTTTCAATCAAGAAATCACTTAAATAGGACCGGCCTGACAAAGTGAAGTAGACCAAAAGATCCTCAAAAGCTAGACATCATGCCGAGATCCAAAGAAATTCAGGAACAAATGAGAAAGAAAGTAATTGAAATCTATCAGTCTGGAAAAGGTTATAAAGCCATTTCTAAAGCTTTGGGACTCCAGCGAACCACAGTGAGAGCCATTATCCACAAATGGCGAAAACATGGAACGGTGGTGAACCTTCCCAAGAGTGGCCGGCCGACCAAAATTACACCAAGAGCGCAGCGACGACTCATCCAAGAGGTCACAAAAGACCCCATAACAACATCCAAAGAACTGCAGGCCTCACTTGTGTCAGTTAAGGTCAGTGTTCATGACTCCACCATAAGAAAGAGCCTGGGCAAAAATGGACTGCATGGAAG
>OMKR01103529.1:0-15352 GCA_900302355.1 Cyttopsis rosea | reverse complement strand
ATAATTATAATATATATATATATATATATATATACTGTATATATATATATATATATATATTTTTTTTTTTATGCTCAAATTTAGAACTAGAGAGGGGCATTACACACGTCCTTTACGGAGTAAAGGCGAGGCTGCTGGGTCTATTAAATTAAATAATTTTAAATAATTTTAAATAATACGTTTATTAAATCACAGTGATCATTTTCAACCTGTCTTTCTGGCCGACGATGTTGTGTATGTCACGCGCCATGATCACGCCCCTGTGATTCCGGGAAGCCGGCATCCCTGCCTGCTGTCTAAAAGCGCACACCGGGGCGGCAATATCCCACCTTTGTTTGATTTAGTGTAAAAAGGCAAAGCCGGCGATATAGATGGGTCGTCTTTGCGGCATTATTGTGGAATCTCTGTTTAAAAGGGGCTAGTGTAAAAGGGGCTTACGTCGCTTACGATCGCTCTGCTGTGCAATCAGAGCTAATGGAGACCTGGGGTCTCCATTATCCTGTGCGCATAACGGGCGCTGGAGAATTACCCTTATTTTCAAAATCCCAATGAGATTGTGAGTATCGGGTGCAATTGATGCGGTGGTTTCATATCCTCTTTCATGGGATTGCACCAACACAACCAGTCACACCTCTTCCGGTGGTTCGTTCGCATTCGAAGGTTCTGACGTCATCTGTCACTTGATAATGGTAATACACTTTTGACAAATTCGAGAACTACACTGCCTTCTGTTTCTAGTGAAATGCCATCTGGTTACACTGAGAATGCTCTCACTTACTACTGAGATTGCTCGCACACACACTACTGAGAACGCTCACATACACTACTGAAAATGCTTTCAAATTCTACTGAAATATTTTCAGTAGTATTTGAGAGCATTTCACATGTGTATAAGAGCATTCTCAGTAGTATGTGAAAGCATTTCATATGTGTATGAAATATGGCCTCTCATAGTATTATCCTTTTTAATTGGCTATCAATTGTCGATCAAGGGAATATATTCCAGATGTGATGTTGAGATTGAAAGAGAAACACTTGCAGATCAAGCAGGGCAGGTCTTTTCCTAAGTAAGCCATCACCATAGATGAGCCACGGGGCATTCAGGTTGGTAATTTAGCCCCTGCCCATGTGAAATTTAAACATTTAAACTGAAACAGTAATGTCATTAAATGTCATTTGTGTCGCGGCACCCGCTAGCAAGGGAAAATGTCATCTTGTCTCAGAATCACATTTCTGCGGGTTCGGAGAACCCATTTAATAATATTACGACACCGGGAGCTCCTCTGCACTAAGAAGACAGTATTCACTGTCATGTTTCACAGTGACCCTCTGGTTTGACATTTAGATTTCTCTCATTTTGTAATTTTCACAGTTTTCACGCGCATTTCCGCATGTCATATTCTGAAAGCCCCCCTTAACGGGCTACACAAAGTGAACGTCAAAACTGTCACAGCTCTAACATGCCCACCGCTCACATGGGGGATTGGCAGATCCATCCTCACAAGAAAACGCGTCACTGCTATTATTTGAGGACGCTCTGTTCGTTGGACTGCTCACATCACGGCCCTTTGAATGGAGGTCTGTTCATGTCGCAGGAAGTGAGAGTGATCCAGTCATTTGCGGACAACAGCTGAGTGGGCATGCAGAGTTATGTAAATTAAATCTGATGAAACATTCATGGCTCATCATATGCACAATGCAAATTTGATGTGAAATTTGACAAGCTGCCACTTAAAGTACAGCAGTGTGTACAGAGAAAAGAGACGTTGTACAGTAGTTACCATTTCTAGACCATCTCTGAGTGCGTACGGTCAATAAGAAGCCGACAGGATCAAAACCACTGAGCCGCCAAGGAGCTAAAATGCTACGCTTTTTGGCAATGCTCCACTATGTCACACAGCTATGTCAAAAATGAGAATAACATTTAAGTTACTTTCCACCACTGATTTTTTGTAGCATAACATCACCGAAGGCTTTACAATTGAGAAACATTCCGCTCTGTTGCAGCTTCTCACTGTGCTGAAATGCAGTCCAATGGGGCAAGGGTTTAAGCCTTGAAAAAACATGTTAAATCTCCTATTCTTCTATTGTACTTTTCAGAGTAGATTTTTAGATCCAATTATAATGAATTGTGCTATTTATTTAGCATATTTATACTTTTAAAGGCGGTTTTTAAACATACTTTTTTTTTAAGTTATACATTTTGACTCTTCACATTATATGTCAAAAACAAATTTTCGCCTCGATGTTGGTTATGTTTCTGGTTAAGTGTAATTAGAAATTTTACTATAAATTATTAATAACAAAACACCGTGTATTTGGCACTCCAAAACCAGGTTTGTAAAGTGGGTTTGAAGCATTGAACGACTTAATGTCATTTTGGAAAGCACCAGTACTTTTACTTCGGTACCAGTACTTTATACATGAATGTTGTATCTGCGGTTGCAACATCCGTGCATACACACATTGACAATACAAACGTACCCACGCGGCTAAGCAAATGCCCACAGAAGCTCAAATACCTATACTTCCAAGAAAATACTACCCAGGCTTTTCGTGTGTGATTATAAACGCATATTGATTTCCAATGCGGCTGCATATAAGTTCCCATGTTACCCTGAAGGGAAACGGACCGCCCCACCCCCTTGGCACTGTAGCGCGACACGCCGTGGAATCGATGTGTCACCATCTAGGGCAATAGCCCTCAATATTCTCCCCTGCTCTGTTTCCAATTTGGTGCTCAATTGGAGACATCATTCTTCAGTTGTCTTCACATAGGGGTTCCTGTCAACTGGGGGGAGGGGTAGAGTCTCTCCATTGGCCAGGGGGATGTGGAGGGAAACACAAGCCAATATTGCAAGTTTCATATGGGGTGCCTGGCCCTTCGAGTTGGGTTCCTGCTTGTCTCATCAATCGACGTCACATATTGATGCCTATGAAAACAAACAGATAAATGATGAAATCACAATGTATTACACCTTTATGTGGCCAATTTAAGAATCAAATAATATCAGGCTTTCTTCAAGATATTGGCTTTATTAAAAAAAAATTCAGTTCCCTACAGAGTAGAGGTAGAGTAGGGTATGAGTAGAGGGAGGGTAGAGGAAGATTCGAGACAGAGTAGAGTAGAGGGAGGTACAGTACAGTAGACACCCATGTACTGTTGTGGTTAATTATAAACCAAAATAATAAGAATGTGTCTATCAAATAATTAGAATGTGTGTATCAACAATTTTTTTTAAATGCACTCTAGCCACATCCGAAAATACTTGTATCACAATGTGTGTCAAATCCTTAAAAAAAAAAAAACCCTGTCAGCTAAAACCAAAATAAGGGTGTCAGGCTGTGAGCCAAACCTTAAAAAAAAAACCTTCAGCTAAAACCAAAATAAGGGCATTAGGCTATAAGACAGTATAAAATAAAGGCATTAGACTGTCCCGAAAAAGGCACAAGACACTTACTAGTATCAGGTCAAGCTGACCCAGGCTCAGAAAAGGCCCAAGGACTTGGCACAAGGCAGCAAAAGCAGCAAAAACCCCAACGCCTTGGCACGAGATGAACTACTGATGTCAGGTCAACCTGACCTGGCGCAGGCGCAGATGAGACACCATTACCTCACCCTTGCAAATTGAAGATTGTGATTGGTCCCTGACAAAGAAGGGGCCAGGACTCTCCCTGGAAGAGGGAGGAGACACGTGTATAAAAGGACGGACTGAACTCAGCAGAATAGATCATTCCCGGGACCGACTCAGGGTTTATTGCTCTGTTTGTTTGGCAAATATTACAATAAATCTTTTTGCATTAGACTCTACAAGATTCCAGACATATTTCTTGGTGTGGGAAGAATGCATTTTTTTAAAAGCTGTGATATATACATTTCAATAGTTTGATACACATTTTCAGTCACAATTAACTACAACATTTCCCCCCTTTGGGACTTGCAAAGTCACATACTGACAAAAATGCACACATTTTGGACAATTATATATGAATAGCAAAAAGACAGGCTCAGTTTACGGAGTATATGTAAGAATCAAAAAACACGGTGAAGATATGGAGTGTATATGAATTGCAAACCTCTATGACAACATTGTGAGTGAGCCTGCAGTGATCATTGGTAGTAGGTATGCAAAGCTAGGTCGCCTGAAGCGAGTCCTCAGGGGTGCAGTAGTTACGCGTTACAACTTAAATCAACAGTTCACATGTGGATTTATGCGACAAAGTCGCATCATACATGGATATTTGATTATTAGAAAAAACTGGGTATACAATAATTTCATGGATGGATAAAAATATGCAAAACCATTATTTCGGTGGTATAACCAGAAAAATATTACCAAATATACATGTTAAAACATTGGTTGAGAACAGCTATCTGGCGGCATGGTCCTCGACGAGACATCTGAGGTGGGAGTTGTGCGCCGCGATACGATGCTTCTGCAGGATACATGCCTGGCGCAGAATGGCAGCGGTAGCGGGGGCAGCTGCGTTTAGTAGGATGCGGAAGTGAATCCAGTCCATAGATGCTAGTTCGGCAGGCGTGATAGCCGTCAGGTCCGCAAAGGGGAGAACATGCTCGCGGAGTACCAGGCCTGCAGAGGGAAACACCTGCACAGGGAGCTCCGGATGTGTGGAGGGGAGCACTTGCTTGGGGAGTCTCAGGCCCACAATAACTGGGCATGGGCCAGAGCTTGGGGGAATGTGGGGTGGTGGTGTGGTGGACGCACTGTCTTATGCGTCAGAGGAGCCGGGCATTGTTGGGCTGAGTGGTTGTGATATGGAGGACGATGCATCTGATGTGTCGGGGGAGCCCAGCGGCGTTCGACTGATGGGCCTCATCCATCATCCTCTGAGGCGGCACCGTGGGACGGGTCCACGGTGGGTGGAGATGTAGGGTTGAGGGAAGGCGACGCGGAGAATGAAGAAACGGTCTGGACCGGTGGAGGCGGAGTTGGAGCGGCCAGGGCTGATGGACCTGGCACCGCGGTGGCTGGGCCTGGTGGTCCTGAGGATCCAGGTGGGAACTCTGAAAAGGGGAGGCCTGAATAGTGGGCCATAGGGCGATGGCCTACGGGGAGAAATGACATCACTGACATAAGGTGCGTGGGGTTTGGGATCAGGAATTGGGTACAGAGCCAGGGAAACTGAGTGAATTTTGGGGCCTCTGATTGTCGTGATTACGGGGCCATTGATTGATGGGGGGATCCTGGCGATTTTGCGGGCCACAGGGCCACTGATGTACCTGGGGATCCAGGTGGGGCAGCCGGTGGTGTGACTGTAGTGGCCCTTCTGGCGGCAGAAGAGAATGGTAGGAGCCAGCTGCCCATGGCTGGTGTGTGGCATTAGCCACGGGCATGAATGATGGGGCATCGGCAGGTATGACTTGTGACCTAACTGGGGCCAGCAGTTGTGGGGCGGGGTGGAGATTAATGAGGTCAGCGAGGTCCTGCCATTTGTAGCCGTCTGCCATGATTATCTATTGAGATAATAACAGAGTTAGATGGAGACATGAAAAGACAATTTGCCACTGTACAGGCTCTTCCATAGACATGTATAGGTGTTCAAAAGGGAGACTACATGTGTCAGTGGAGGGGATGCTATGCGGATTATATACGGTCGCCAACTCGTACACATTGTCGTTCACATGCACGGGAAACTAGCCAGTCACTACCAGCATCTTTTTTTATCATGACACTAATCAACGGGGCAACGCAGCGGTGACCATCACAACTAACAGAAGTAGACCAATAGCAATCCCTATAGCTCTGAACATTTTTGACCATGATTTTGTAACCACTTCCATATAGCATCTGACCATGTGTTCCAACTGGAGGCCTGTACGTGTTCTTCCTGTAGCTGGCAACAGTGAGATTGCCTTCCTCTCCTGCATGTATAGGGATGACAGTGCAACATTCTTTTCACTGATCTTCAGCTAGCAGTGTCTCTAGGACAAATCTGTTCTGGGGTGTCATAACAGTGGTGACATGTAATTGCGTGCGCACGCCCTCCAGTGCTTGTATAGTGAAGTTTATAAACCGTTGTTGGTTATACCATAAGTAGTTTATCCATCTGCTATTGCGAGCAATATATTGAGCATTTACCACCGTGCCGACTAGGGGAATTGAACCAGCTAACTGTCCTGAGACTTTCCAGTCTTCACTTATTGCCCTTTGATCATCGGGTACGCCATAGGGCTCTTGGTTCTACGTGACGTATACTTTGTGTCGCTTGTCCAGCGGTCAACTGTGCTCCGTCTGTGCCTGTTGGGCGGCATATCTGATGGGGGGGGGGCTAATATCGTCAACTGTCCTGTCAACAGAATCGGGGCACAAATCCCTGTCCAGTTTAGCACTAACTGAGCCAGAATTTGGTCATTGTTGTCACATAACCAGAACATGTCTCCCAATGAGGCAGTCAGAATGATGCTATCGCTGTCCTGTTTTTGGCGTACACTACCGTTCCCGCATTTGGCACCAGCTGTTGACATTTAATGTGTGCCTTGTCTGTGGTGGAACATAGTTTGATGTAGGCGGTGGTAACGTTTCTTGGAAACCATGTTTAGTTTATACAGTGCACTAAACCTTTGCTGTCATTTAGTGCTGGGGATCTACGCACAACAACGTCACTCAGCTCTTGATCTTGTACTATACAAAATGGAAACTCCATATAGTCTGGGATCCGTAAGACTGGTGGTATAATAGCAGCTCCTGCGATTGTTTTGATTAATCTTTCTGGGCAGACGGCAATGTTATCACTCCATCCGGTGAAGTCACTGCCTCCTGCCACATGCATAGCACAATGGCCGAAGCAACAATCTATGTGATGGCAACATCCAATTGCACTGCCTGGAATTGGCCTAACTAGTCGAAGTTGTGTGGTCGTTCTGACTTTCTGTTGGGTTAGTGGTGTCACTGCTTGCCAGACTGCTGCTTGTAGGGCTGCTGCTTGTGGTGTCCCTGCTTTCTTGCCCTGTGGCTCTGTGTCTGGCAGCCAGCCTTCTGGAACGTCTTTCTCCATGTGGGGAGGTGTCACCTTCCCCATCCTCGTGGCGCTCCTGTCCCTTCGGGGCGGTGTCACCTGCCCCTTCCGCCACAGGGGCTGACGCTCTTCGTTCCGGATCATCCAGGAGTGGTATAAATGGAACCAGAATTTCTTACCTTATACTTTTAGGGCAGTTCGAGTAGCTAAAGGGACTTTGAACGGGCCTTCACGTCTGGGTTGGTTCCACTTTCTTTTTAACATTTGACGTATACCCAGTCCCCCGGACCTATTTTTTGTTGGTCTTCCGGGATGTCTACTTCTCTGTTTTCCGTGGTGCCTTTCACCTGTTGGAACACAGCTTTATGTATTTGTGTTGGACAGTAGTGCATGGACAGTAGTGCTAGTGGCAACGCCTGCATCCAGTTTAGTGCGCCATCCTCCATTATCTTACTAGCTTAGCGTTCAAGATTCCTTAGCATTCCTGTTCAACTGTTCGTTGCGACTGAGGGTGATACACGCAGCCAAATCTCTGTTTGATGCCCAACATTTTTAACGCTATTGTGAATGTTTCTGCCACAAAATGTGGTCCATTGTCTGAGCTAATACTGTCGGGGATGCCAAAGCATGGGAACACTTCTCTGTACAAAAACTTTGCCACTGACCTAGAGTCTGGGCCTGGTGTGGGCACCATTACACCCATCTACTGAAACGACAGACTACTACCCTATGCGTTGTGTCATGTCCACGTAGTCTATCATTAGATGTCTAAAGGGACCGTCAGGTGGCTGAATATGTGCTATGGGGGCTGAGAATGCTTTCCTGACATTGTAATGTGCACATACTTCACACTCATGCAATGTTCCGTCGACTGTTGCTGCCAGAAATGGTGACCACCATACCGCTTGGAGACGTCTTATAACCTCCCCCCGGCGCAATGGTCTCTATGCACATTCCTAATGGAAAACCGTAGCAATGCGGTGGACAGCCATGGTGGCTTCGCCATAGGCCCTTCTGAGGGCCCTCCAGAATAACTGCCCCTGGAATTGCCCCTCTTTTTAACAAAACCACTTTTTCTTGAGCACTAGCTCTGTCTTGGGCTAGGATGAGGGAAGGCAGGGTGATGAGAGGCGCCAAGTCCTCAGCCACCAGCAAAGGGCCTATCGAAGTATGTGACGCGGCATGTCTAGCTGCCTCATCGGCGGCATTATTGCCGTTTGCTATGGAGGTGTTTGTCTTTTGATGTGCGGGGCACTTAACAATGGCCAGTGCAGTAGGGAGATGCCGCTAATAGCTGGGAGATGGCGTCCCCATGAGTAATGGGTGTGCTGTCGGCCCTGTGGAAACCTCTCTGTTTCCATATGTTGCCATAGACATGGCATACTCCATAAGCATACGCTGAGTCTGTATATACAGTACATTGAGACATTTACCTTCCGCGAGCTGACATGCAGCTGTTATGGCTTTAACTTTGGCGAGCTGGGCAGAGCACGGCTGCTCGAGGTTAGTTTTCAGAATGTCTGTAAACGTGTCACCATCATCATTTAACTGGACGACGGCAAAGCCTGCGTGATTACCAGTGCCATCTCTGTAACAGGAGCCGTCCACGAAATGTGTGAGATCCGCGGCAATAGGTTGGTTTGGTTAAGTTTTCACGCGTGTGCACAAACACATCTGTGTCCTGGACACAGTTGTGAGGTGTGCCTTCTTCAGGCAACACCATTTTGGTCGCGGGGTTCATGGTGTTGCAGCGTCGAAGGGTTAATTCGGGAGCGGTGAGTATTACTTCATAGCCCGTTTTTCTAGCCTGTGTTAATACAAATCGCGGACTAGTGAGCAGCGCATGTAGCTGGTGGGACGTGTATTTTGTTACTGGGTGGCCCATAGTTAAAGAGGAGGCTTTTTGGAATGCAAAAACTGCTGCTGCCAATCCCTGGTAACAGGGAGGCAATCCCGCTTCCACAATGTCTAACTTTGTGCTATAATATGCTAACAGTTGCTTGCCTACAGGCGTGTCTTGCATCAGTACTGTGCACGCATAGCCTGACCATTCTGTCACATATAAGTGGAAGGCCTGAGCATAGTCTAGATTGCCCAGTGCTGGGGCGGACTGCATGTCACTTTTTAATGGCACAAAAGCTCTGTCTACCTCCTCAGTCCACTGTAAGGGTCTTACTGCTTGTTTGTCCTGCTGCCCTAATTAGGGCTTGCAATGGGGCAGTTTTGAGAGCATAGTCACAAATCCAAGGTCTACTGTACCCCGCCGTGCCCAGGAAAGAGAGCATGTCTCCCACCGTTTGCGGTTCTGGAGCGTTGACCACTGCCTCTTTTTGTGACAGAGCAATTAGCCTCTTGTCACCCTGCAGCTGTCTTCCCAAATAGTCAACTTTAGTTTGGCAGAATTGTAACTTATCTCTGCTGACTTTGTGGCCTCTTGTGGCTAGTGCTGTTAGCACCGTAATAGAGTCTTTTTCACACTGCTCTTTGGTGGGACTACAAATCAATAAATCATCTATGTATTGAAGTGTGTGTGACTGTACTGGAGACCTGGAGAAGTCCTGGAGAAGTCCTCTAGATCATGGGCCAACACTTAAAGATCGATGGACTTTCCAAAAACCCTTGTGGTAACCTCGTATATGTGTATTGGGAGCCTTGATAGTTAAAGGCAAACAGATACTGTGAGTCAGGGTGCACTGGCACGCTGAAAAAGGCAGAGCATAGATCAATCACAGTATACCACTTGGTGCCGGATGGGATGTTAGAGAGTAGTGTGTGTGGGTCAGGGACAACCGGTAGCTTGGCATCCACAATGGAGTTGACGGCCCTTAGATCATGTACCCAAAGATAGTCATTAGAGTGTGACTTTTTGATCGGGTAGATTGGTGTATTACAGGGGCTTGTAGTCTTCCTCAAAACCCCTGCCTCCTTCAGTCCTGCAATTGTAGGTTTGAATTCTTCTATGGAGTGTGGTTTGAGAGGATACTGTTTTATGTGTAGTAACCTGGCTCCCTGTCGTAGTTTTATGTGTACCGGTGCCGCTGATTTAACACATCCTACATCTGTCTTATATTTCGACCATACTTCCTGTGGTACTTGGTCTAATAAGACTTCATGCTCTAATAGCATGAGCTGTCTGGCTGGACTGTGTTCATTCATTTGAACACTCTCTGCCCTGCCTACGTCATAAGCTTTCCCTGATATCCTGATGTAGTGATTGTCGGGAGATTCATGGACGTATTAATTACTAGTTGGTGTCCAGACAGGTACCTGTAGTGCTGGTGGGTTCGTCCTGTGGTTGTGATGAGATAACTGGTGACATCACTTCCCCCTCTGGTTTCTCTGGGCATCCCTAGTAGTAGTAGTCATCTGGGTCTGCCAAGGGTTTATTGGACAATCTCGTTTCAGATGGCTGTCTTGGCCACAGCCCCAACACACGTCTGACTTTTGATAACCTTCGTGCAAGTTGGGGTGGGATTGGGAGCGTCTATATTGTGCTCCTGGGTGGGGTGTCCCATCACGTTGTATTGCATGCCCCCACATCAGCAGTCTTACCCGGTTCATTGGGTGTCTCTTCCTTGTATGAGACGATAGGTGTCCTCTGACAGGTTAACGTGAACACGAATGGGTGAGAGTGGTGCTGCGGTGGGGTTGGGTACTGGTGCCCGTGCTGGTTGAGGGGCTTGTGGTTGAGGGGGGACTTGGTGTACCATGGGAGTTTGGGGCGCTCCTGCTTCAGGGACCTGGGTCCGGATGATTGTTATCACGGGAGCTTGGGTCTTTGTTTTATTTTTCTTCTGTTTGCTCAGTTGTCCCAGCTGCAGTTGAGTCAGTTTGTGGGCTAATTGTTTATTTAGCTCTTCTGTTTCTCGATTTTTCTTTCTGCAGTTTTCCACATGATGGACAACGTGTTTTAAGAACATGGGCCAATTCATTTTCAGCAGTCCCACGATGTTATCCAGTTATCCATTTTCTCTGGGTAGTGCTTTCTTAGCTCCGCCCATACTGTCCGCCAAAGCCCACGTCATCAGCGCCATTGCTTGTCATCACTGCTGATAATTGCGCTGTGTGATTTCCTCTGTTGTCTGTTTCCCTGCCACGTTCATGAATAGCGCTTTGATGTCTCCCACCGTACTTTCTTCCAGTGCTGTTATCCATTTCGTTGCTCCGTCAGTGTGGGCTGGCGGCCTGTCCGCTAAGCCTTTCATGTCCATAAATGACCATGGCACATAACGTCGTTCACGTCCTTTCACCACTAACGGCATTTGAGGTGCCATTGCATCTTCTTCCTGAGCATCATGGATGGTGTGTCTTCTCGTCACCCGAGGTCCGTCTCTTGACCACCTTGTCTGTTGTTCTCGTTGTCTGGGTAGGGTGTGGTCCAGCCAGTCCTGGACTCTTTGTCCGTTGTCATCTTTGCCAGTGCTGTGGGACTTTATCATTCCTTCCAGCTAGAGGTGTAGTGATTCCTCGCTCTTGTGTTGTTTTTGTATGCGGTTGGGACCATTAGGTGTTGTTCCAGCAGGTGGCATCCTAGGCGTGGATGTCTTCCCAGGCTTCTCTAGGAGGTCCCCCTCTAAACTTCAGAGTGTTGTCAGCATATCCCCCAACTCGGCTGTGGTCCGTCGTCTTTTGCTACCATCCTGTAGGTCCACATCTCATCTGTCAGGTGAGGAAGCGGAGCGCACCCGTGGATGGGGAGTTGGATGATTCGGACTGCTGTCTGACCTTGTATTTTTTTATTCCGTCCTTTCTGACCTTTCTCTCATAGTGTCTCTGTATCTCATGTAATCTCTTGGTCTTGGAAATGGATCAGAGCACTTCCCTCGCCTGTTCTCTGCCGATACAGCTCCCTGTCCTCTATGCCTGGTGATGTACTCTCTGTGTCTGTCTCTGAGTCAGGCCCTCTCTCTTCTGAGTGTATGCTTGAAGTATCTGACTCGCTACCCTTGTCTGTCTCTGGGTTTCTATCCCCACGTGATGTCTTTTTTTGTCTGTGTTTGCGTGTCTGTGTTGGGACCTTCTGTCCCTCCCCCAGTGTCAGGGTGAAGTCTCCCTGGACTTTGCCTGTCATCTCTCGCATGCCGTCCTTATTATCGTAACATACTGGATATTGTCCTACTTCAAATGGGTTTTTGTCATATTGGTATGGTGGTGGGCAGGTAGGAGGAGGGGGAGCTGTGGGTATAGTGTTTGGCTTTTTCCTGTCCCTCTCCTTTTTTCTTCGTTTACTATTTCTGGTTCCTTGCTGTCCTCTGTTATGATCTTACGCATCACCCTCAACGTCTGCTGTTGACTGCTTCCTATATTTCTAAACCATCCCAACACCTCTCTTTATTTTGCCCTTTTCCCTGCTCTCTTATGACCTGTCTTTGGCTTTGTGGTGTTTTATGTTAGTCTCCATCTCGTCACAGCACGTCACATTGAAGGAGCCTACTATCGGCCAATCTAGGTTTCTGTCATGCCATTTTTTCATGTAGGTTTGAATGGGTTTTTTGTGATCCGGATGGCGCCTTATTATCAGCTCCACTGGGGATGCCACCCCCTTGACGCCAGTTGCCCCCCACTTATTTTTTCCTTGGCCGGCCCCCTTGTAACCTTGTCGTGCACTCCTTGCTAGAGAGGTAGGTATTTCTGGTTCCTCGTCTAAATCCCTTGTTCTTATTAGTACAAGTATTTTCCCTGCAGTGATGCCGGCTTTAAATTTTCTCCCTCTTAAGGGGTTATATTCTAGCCTTACTGTCCTGTCTGCCTCGGAACGTGTGACTTTGTGTGCCCATTTGCCTGTGTCCCACCTAACTCTCCTTGGACTGAGGGTAATACACAACCATGGATTCGAGGACTGTTTGTCACCGCCTTCTATAGCAAATCCCTCTGGGACCCCAAATATTGGGTTTAATGAGATAGAAGCTACTGCACTTGGATTGGTGCACAGCTGTTCTAGTACTTGCGCTAGTATTTTTGGGGTTACCAGCTATGTAACGTCTGCTCCCAGGGAACGTTTGGGAAATCCTCTTTTACTTGTTCTAGATTAACAAATTTGGTGATTTGCCAGAGTTTTTGGTTGATCAGCTGTGCGTCCTGCCAGTGTTCAATGCCGTGCGCGTCTATGTATGTCCGTTCTAACCAGAAATTTGTATATATACCCTGTGTCTTTGGATCTCCTGTTCTGGTTAAATGCTCTATACTGGTCATCCTCTCTAATGCGCTCCTCGTCCATTAATTGTCACTGTTCGTCTCGGCGTATAGGTTGGGCAACCACCTTAATTAAGGTTTTATCTTTTCATACAATGATACTGTCCCTTCTACTAGTAACGGGACGGCGCCCGCAACCCCCTAAACTAGCTACTGTTCGAACTCCTTTTTTGCGCGTATCTTGGTTACTGTATTTCTTTATTGAAATAAATTAAACACACACAACCTTTTATTTTGTCTTACTACCGCAATCACAACTAAGGTACTTCAGGCCCTGATCGGCATGTTAGGTGGCAGTTAGTGCTAGCCAAGCCAATCCCCCAGCAAATACACAACAAACCATTAGCCAATCAATTACAACCACATTCAACAGGGGATCATTCATTCTTTCCACACCATGGTTTCTATCATGCATAACATATATGTACATACATTATTCGCATCAGTCTCTGTTTTTATTTTTTTTCCGAATTCAGTTTTTATTTTTAAACAAGTTTCAAATTTATCTAGGTTTGTTGGAGAAGAGACTTTTTGACACCTGTAACCTGGGTGGAGTTCTGCACCTGGACACAATCAGATTCAAGCGAAAAGCAGAAAAATAAAACAGTTCTGCTTACCTCTAAATCTGTTGGCCAGTTGTGTCTCCGAGGTGCAGGTTCTGGGTGTCGTCTCAGATCTCTCCTGGATCAATGGATCCCGACCTTCGTCGAGATCAGACAATATTCTTGGCTGTTGCTCTATCTTTTGTGGTCTTTAAATCTTAGAAGAAAATTACTTGAGTCTTGAAGAGTCTGATGCGAAAAGATAGATTGTAATATTTGCAAGTCAAACACAGCAATAAATCAGTGAGAAAGTTCCGGAACAATCTATTTTTGCTAAGTTCGGTCCACCTTTTTATACTTTGTCCCCCCCTCCTTCCGCAGGGAGTTGTCCAATCACAGGCTTCTTTTTGTGGGAGTTATGTAATAATTGTCTCATCTGCGCCTGTGCAAGGTCAAGTTGACCTGTTTGTTCCCGGTTCTTCTTATTCTTTCAACTCGTGCCAGAGCTTGACATCATGCCAGTAAGGCGGGCTTTCTACTTTCTTTTCTTTGCAGGTCACTTTGACCTCGCAGCGCAGACGTCATGAAGCCACGTCGTAGTGCCCGTTCCGTATTCCCCGCTGCCTCATTGCTAGAGTGGTCTTTCCACCCCATCTCATCCTGAGGCCGTAGCTCTCTCTTCCGTGAGTTTTTTTTAAAAGCCAGCCTGACACCCTTATTTATGTTGAACCTTTGACAGCAATTTTTTAAAACCAGGTTTTGGCTCACACACGACTCCCTGATTTCTTGGTGTGGGAAGAATGCATTTTTTTTAAAATGCTGTGATATATACATTACAATAGTTTTCTACACATTTTCAGTAATTTTCATTTTTTATTTTTTCACAATTAACCACAACAGTTACAGGTGTCGAAAAGTCTCTTCTCCAACTAACCTAGCTAAACTATTGATTTTGTTTAAGAATAAAACTGAATTAAAAAAAAAACAGACACTGATGCGAACAATCTATGTACATGTATGTTATGCATGATGGAAACCATGGTGTGGAAAGAATGAATGATCCCCTGTTGAATGTGGCTATAATTGGGTGGCTAACAGTCTGTCTTGTGTTTGCTGGGGGATTGACTTGGAGCACTTAGCACAAACTGCCTCCGAACAAACAGATCTGGTTTGAAGCACCTTAGTCGTGATTGCGGTTGTTGTGTCTGCCGTCGATGGTGATGTGAAGATGATGGAAGGATCTCCGCTGACACAGACTTGATTGTATAAGATTTGGCTTTATTACAAAGAAGTTCAGCGTCAACCCAATTAATGCATCTTGGGGGAGCACCTTCGCCGAAGGTCTGAAAACCACGCTCTCCCGCACATCTCCTTTGTCCAAGCTTTTAAAGGATCCATACATCTGGAACATATCTTCACGGTTTAGGCATGTCAAGCAAGAATGGAGGGGTCAGAGATCTTCCTGATGACCTCCGAGTCCAGAGGTCTCTTGGGAAGGGAGCCCCTGCATTCCAGACTGACCGGCACCAACAGGCTTCTCCAGTGCCACACGTCAAACCCCCGCAAGCCGAAACCTCACACAGCACACAAACCGTTATACAAATCAAAGTTAAACAACCTCTACTAAACGTTGATACACT
>OMKR01103528.1:0-12949 GCA_900302355.1 Cyttopsis rosea | reverse complement strand
CTGAACATGGTCCAATTTGCCCCAAATTTGACAAGAGTCCCAGCCTGAAGACATCTACGTGCCAATATAGAATCACATGAGGACCCTTTCCTCGCTGCTTAATAATAATAATAATAATAATAATAATAATAATAATAATAATTATTATTATTATTATTATTATTATTATTATCAATGATATGTAAAATTCCCAATATTCAGAAATAACAGCACTTTCACTAAGAACAATTTGTTTGGGTCACTATTAACATTATATCCATAAACAGTTATCAAAATAACAAACGCTTAGTCAGTTTCGTATCCCAGGACAGTTCTCATTACATGGCATCATCTGTAAAATAGGTGTCTCTCGAATGATATATATATCTATATATCATATAGATATATATATATCACCATTACCAAAATAAATATATATCAAGAGAGAAGATGTTTCTTAATTTGTATTCCAAGACCCCAATCCCATTAAGCATTTCCAAATAGCCATGTAGTCAAAGTCATGTAATTGGTTATATACAGTATTATAATATGATATATTCTTTGACCAAAAGTTGATGTTTTGTTGCTTAAGTCGCATTCTTGAGCTGTTTGCGGAAGTGGAGCACGTCGCTGAGCTTGTAGCGTCCCGTCCTGGTGTGTCTGTAGTAGTATATGTAGACAAATGCAGCGATGACCACCAAGACCACTACAGTGAACGCTGCGCCGCCAGCTAGGATGGGCACCAAGTCCACTACAGGGAGTTGCATGAAAAACAGAAGGAACAGGCACCATGAGAACAAGTCAAGTCCAATGAGCTAAGAATAAAAATGAATCAAAGTTACAAACAGAAGTTAACAGGGAGCGGCGCTTGTGAAGTTAACTATGTTAACTTGTCAATCATATGTAAGGGAGGCAGCCGACCGGTCATTATTGAAAAATAACTCCAGGCAGGGTGGTTATAGGATCACGACACCGAGTAGAGAGGTCTGAAGGGGGTTATTTTACGATAATGACCGGCCTTCTGCCCATTATTCCGGTTATTGCACGACTACTTACTAAATGAAAGAATACATCGAGATGGACTATTGATTTGAAATCATTTCATGACTAGTATGCCTAGTTTAAGAGCTTCCGCTAAGAAAAAAAACGAGGGACGTGAATCCCGACAGAGAAGTGATTGGTCATTATTAACCGATCAGCGGTCATTACTCAGAAACTACTGACCGCTGAATGCAGCTATTGACCGATGGGAATCGAGTATTCCACAGAGGCGTGTATTAAAGTAATACATAATATATGATAATAAAACAATATAACGGCAACTTACGCCTGACGTCCACATAAAAATTCACCGTGGTGTTTCCCTGGTTGTTGCTCGCAACACACGTGTACTGGCCCTCGTGTTCAAAAGCAGCTGAACTGATGGTGAGGACTCCGTCAGCGATGGAGGTGGAGCTGATGTTGGGGTGCGTCCAGGTGTAGGTGGGAGCGGGGTTCGCCTCGGCCAAGCAGTTCAACTGTACAGTTTCACCTTCTGTAATGCTGATGGGATACGTGTCTGACTCTTGCCTCCGAGGTTTATCTGGATCAATCGTGTGTGTGTGTGTGTGTGTGTGTGTGTGTGTGTGTGTGTGTGTGTGTGTGTGTGTGTGTGTGTGTGTGTGTGTTGGAGAGGGCCAGGGGAGCATAAAAAAAGAGTGGGAGATAAATTGCACTCATTAATACACCAACAAGAAGTTTGAGTTGTGTTTTCAGAAATGCTGAACGGTTTAAAGGGCACCCATTATGCTCCTTTTCGACAGGTCAATATAGGTCTCCGAGGTCCCCAAAACATGTCTTGGAAGTTGTTTTGGGCTGAAAATATCACTCAGATTATTCATTCTAGCCATTCTAACGCGCCTCAAAAACACCTGTCCCTGACGGTCTGTTTCAGTGTGTGTGTCGCTTTAAATAAGAATGAGCTGCTGCTCGCCACGCCCACTCTGGAACTGTCCCCAGTTCTGGGAGCCCGTTGTATGAAGAACGCAAACTTTCACTTATTTCACCTCAGCAGTCGACCAGAATCTGTTTCTCAAGAAATCAGAGGCGAGAAATAAGCAATGCAGTTGCTGAACCTTCACTCATATTAGATCTACACGGCCTCATTTAAAAGTTTGTTCCGAGGGGGACACAGCGGGGCCTTTTTTTTTTGTTATATTCAGTAACGGAAACGTCGAAAAAAATAAATAAATAAAAGTATATAAAATAAATCCATCTACAATAAAAAACACACTATTATTAATGGTTTTGTTTGGAGAAACCCGCAGCGGATCGCACGGCACAGCTGCGAGTCAACACACAGCAGAATTATTTATTAAATACTTACATTTCCCTCGTCTGCAGTTTTGTCACGGACACTTGGTATTAATTCCCTTTTCTTTTAATTCCGCTGTTGGTATTTCTCCAGCCGTGGGTAGAGTTACTCAGATGCGGGGCGGTTCTAATACTACTGAGCCCAACGTCGTAGGGTTGGGAGACAAATGGGAACGGCGTGTTGACGACATGTTTTATGAAATAGGCAGCTCACAAAAAACTGACTGGGTCGTCTTATTTCACAGTTTGTGTGTTAGTAGGCCCATCAGAGATGCAAATATATGTGCACAAGCACTGAAAAAGTGAGTTTTTCATAATAGGTGCCCTTTAAGTTTCCTGATGTTCTTGTCAGACTCACAGTAAACCGTGGGTGTGAAGCTTGGTGACCTCACCACCGGAGGGGGCGTTGGTCCTTGTGGTCCCAGGTCCAGCCTGGCTTCACACCAGTACTGGACTCCATCGTCCGCTTTGCTGGAGCTGATGTTCACAGTGAAGGTCTCGTTCACCGGCCTCCTCTCGGGGTTCGTTCTGGACTTTGCCGAGGCCAACGTGGCGTTTCCTCTGTAGAAAGTCACAATGAGCTTTTCCACGGGAGCGACATCCTCGACGCGACACTGCAGCGTGTACCGATGTCCCTCGTACACTGGACCAGAATGATTAACATAGCTGATGGACACGCTGTCTGGAGGCTCTGGGGTGGGGGGTGCATAACATCATAGAGTGAAACTCTGGATCACGTCAAGTCCAACCAATTTTGTATAGTAAAGAACATAATCACTATTGTATTAAATAAAAAGCATAAAAACAGTCACTTACTGTATACAGTTACATCCAGGAGGCTCCTACATTGATCACCATCGGCAGTAGAATAATAACATATGGGAGACATTTTCCATTCGGTCACTTTGGGAGCAGTCCACAGCAATTTTCCTCCACTTTCGCGATACTGTCCCGAAGGCGTTTCCCACTTGAGTTTCTGGTGCGGACTGACCTCACAGCTGACCTTGAGACCGTCACCGTACTTCACCAACAGCAGGGACGGACTGAAGACCAGTTTATCTGCACACAAGCACGGAGCTCTATTCAACATGTGACTAGTGTGACTGGACAGGCTCCATGGACAGCTGGAGCGACACAGCCATTGCAATTTGAGGGAATTCATCTTCCTCTATTCCTTTATCTCCATATCATCCTCATCAAAGCGTCCTGTTCAACCCGGTTGAACAATAAAATTTACAAAAAGTTACATTTTTTATCTTTTAAATACCGGACTGGGTAAATGTATTTGTATTTGTAATGTATTTGGGCAGAACGGGTTGTCGGTCCTGGTTTCCTTCTACCCGCCGTGTTTACACCAGAAACCTTCCAGAGTCTGAGTTTCCCGTCAAACGCTGCCGTTCAGCAGGAGCCTGGGCCTCCATTCATCAATGTTTCCTTCTACAAAAATGTGGGGTTTAACAGTTGTACACCAACCCGAGTACGTTTCCGTGATTAACCCAACATGTTCTAAATCACCATTCTGCAAAGCACTTCTCACTAGTGTATGTTAAAATCACGTTATCATGACAGTGATAACGAGGTAAAAAAAAACAACCTCATTATCACTAGTCGTCATCGTAGTAGTAGCAGTAATAGCAATGGCAGTCGTAGTAAACCAGGCTAACAGTGTGTAACTCACCACATGTGGATCCAGTGTTTCCACAGCCAAGGTGCCATTGGGAGACTGTGAATACCGCCAGACAGAGAACCCATGCGTCCATTTCTTACCCCCTGGTCGGCCCACGTCCACCATTCATTAAATAACCGTTATAAAGAACAGCCTGGGGAAAAAGTGAAAGCGAAACTGATGAAACTGGAACACCCCGACCCCACCTCTTCTGCAGGGCTCTCTGTTCTCTACCGGATCAAAAATAAAACAATTATTAAATTACCTTAAAATAAAAAAATAAAAAACATTATACTAACACCAACCCTGGGGACAAAAGGATATATATACGGATATACACATAAATAGGAGAAAAATAAATGATCTTTGTCTCTCTAAGCATTCTTGCTTATGGATAGGAAGCAGCACGGTGTGTGACCAGCACCAAACATTCCTGGACTTCCCGGGGATCTTTATCAGCAGCTTCCAGGAAACTCACGCTTAACTCATGCTGCATTTGTACCAACTTTTTAGAGAAAGGACTCTCGTTTCTTTATATAGATAATTTATATATTGCTGGTTTAGTCTGTGTTCTTACATTCATTAGGTTTCCCTTTAATCAGATGAATGGAACAGTTTCATATTTTAAATTGACTCATGACAACAGTTCTGGAATTAACTGAAAGTAAGTCAAACAGAATTTTTTAATTTCTTTGAATTATTTATCACAATTCATCCGCTAAACTGATATCTTTTCTGGCAAAAGGAAAACAAGATCATCATCAAGAAAAGTCATTTAATTTTATTTACAACTCAGAGCAAACATATGTACAAAATAAACAAACAAACAAAAAAGGTATTTAAATAAGAAAATTGTCCATAAAGGCGAAACAAAATAAATCCTTAACAAAAAACAAAAACAAAAAAAACTTATGGTAAATGAGAAGTGAAAACCCGTTTGACTTATTGCATCTGTCCAAGATTTGATGACCTCAGATACCACAGCAGTGGGGTCTGATCTGGAATCCGCGTCGTACTGGGACACGGTGAGCCCTTCCCCAGTTCATTTCAGTGGATGAACTGGTTCCAGTGGGGTTCGTTGGGTAAAACCTGAGCGAGCCGCAGAGAGCAGCTGATGGTGGGTTCGTAAAACACTGTGTCCGTCTGTCCCTCCGTCGTCCCTCCTGCTCTCTGGCCCACGCAGCGGGAGAAGAGCGACGTCTTGACACTGACCACAGTTTTCTTCCTGACACAACCCATCTTGATAAGCGCCTGAAAAATAGAAATTGTACAGGGGAGTTTTCATATTAATGTTCTTGGTCTTAGTCGTTATAAAATGATGGCGTCAGTATGCAAGCATTTGCCGCGTTTATCATTTCACGCTATCCTTTTTTTTACTATGACTACGTTTTCTTAAGAAGACATCTATAACATGTGGTAAAGGGTCAGTCACCACTTCAAATATATTAAACTTTTCATAATGTATTTGTCATATATGCTGTAGCTCAGGATGTATTGATTTCTTGTTAGTCTGTATTTTGTTGCTTCCGTTTGTTTCTTTTGATGGACTGTATCAACCATTACCAAACCGTTAATACATTCATGTCTCTATTATAACTCAAATTTAGACTGTGTGCCTTCAAAACATAACATAAATTAAATGTATCCTCTATGATCGAAGACACCAATGCTGAATTGTATTTTGTAATCCAAGTTGAAAATATGTAAATAAGAGACATATTTTAACATCATTAAAAAAAGGGTCCTCTCTGTATTCCCCCACCAGCAGGGTGAGGTGTGTACCTCTAGGAGATCCAGCACAGCCATCGGCTGCAGCACATCTTTGTAGTGTTCCAAAAGAGTCTGCTGGGTGAGTCCTGGACGGGACATGATGTGGCACAGGACGCCCTCCAACATGCCTTTACACGCTGGATGGTTCAGACTGCCGTCCACCATTCGCCACGGACGGCTGATGAAACTCATATCTCTGGATGCACAGGAGCAAGGGAATGGAAAAGGACAGTTACCTTTTTTTCAATCCAGGCTTTATTCCATCATTTGTCATCATCCTTTCACCTCGCTTTTCATAACGTCTTACTATTGAGAAACGTACCATTCTGCAGCAGCTTCTTACTGTGTTTAATGCAACAGGGCATAGTCTGAAGCTGTAAAAAAATACCCAGTTGAATTTCCTTTTCAAAAACGGGAAACTCTCAACATGGACAGACAGTATTTATGTTATACCCAGAAATAAAACAAATTCAGGAAAGAGAAGATCGGAAATGGGAAGTTGTGTCGTTTCCTACTGGTAACCTGCTGTAGCCAACATCAGGCTCTGGATGTACTGCGGCAATTACAAAAAGTAGTTTTAAATAAAATGTGATATTACTGTTATTCAAAACATATTCAAAAGAATAATGTGAGTTTTGAGGCAGAAACATTAGCCGCATTTGACTGCATTTAAGCACAGTGAGAAGCTGCAGCAGTGTTCCTCAATAGTAAAACATTCAGCGAGGTTCCGCTATGAATAGTTGCAAGTTATGAGAAACAACATTTAACAAGGCCTGGGTTGAACCCATACTTTAATATCTGTAAAAGCATGGATCACTCTCTTGCAGCCGCCAACTTACTTGTCGCCAGCGTCCGACGTGGCTGCTGAGGGCGGAGGTGAACAGGAATCCTCATCTCGTTCTATCTCCATCCATTCCTTTTTGTCCTTTTGATCCTTCTCCTCCTTGTTCTTCCGGCAAACCCCGTTCTCCACGACTTCCTGCATCCCTCTCCGCCTTTTGCCCAGCGTTCGTTTCCTTGCTTCCACCTCAGGGTTCAATGACACATCTCCACTCGTCTTCTTTTCCACATCTTGCTGCACTTGCTCCAACTCTCTTCTACTGTTGCGCCCTTCATCTGTCGTTTTTTCTGTCGATCCTCCTCTCTCTCCCGTCTGCTCTCCTTCTCTGTCCATAGCCACCTTTTTGCCGGGTGGTTCCTCTACCAGGTCATTTTTCGAGCTAGTGTGCATAAAAGGGATGTTGTGCTGCGTCTCCCAGATGGGAGGCATTCCTTCCTGTGCTGATCGCCATTGGAACCTGGACTTGGAGTTTAAAGGCAGGAGCCACGGTGCCGCGTGCTGTGACAGCACCCAGCGCTCCCCCATCGCCCCGACCTTAATCACCTGGCCCTCCTCCTGCAGCTCCTGCAACCAAAGGAAGTAGGGTGTCAATGACACCAAAATCTGGATTTTGGTGTCAATGATTTTGGATTTTGATAGCAACACCAAGTTAGGTACCACAATACCAAATCAAAACTGATGATTATCATACATATTCATAGTGTGATGTTAAATTTCTAGTTAGAACATGATATTATTAGTTTCAACACCAAGAACCAAAGATATTCCAGCTATATATACATTTAAAGCAACAATAATTAAAGCAAAATAAAAGATACATTTGTATCTGAACTCTACATCTAAGCCTTAGCTTAGAAATCAACAAAACATAAACATGGGCTCTGTTTTCCAAAAGCAACAATAAGCATTTATAATTGAAAATGATACACAGCATTAGCTTCAAGATAATTTAGCATTATATACCTGCAGGTACTGCTGCAGGGCCCTCGTGCGAGCGCACGCTGGCTCTGCCAGGTGCACGTGCGCTCGGTACAAGTCTTGTGTCGACAATCCTCTTCCTCCGGCCTTGTCCAGGCTCCTCCTCAGCTCAGTGCAGGCCTCCACGTCCTGCGGAGATAAACCCCTGTGGGTCCTGAGAGGCGCGGCCCACTGCTTGGGGGAGGATGGACCGGGAGGATGGGACGCGAGGCGGATCGTGCAGGAAAGGTTTGCAGGGAGCAGAGATGGACCACATTTATAGAAGTCCAGTGGAGGGTCTGAAACGAGAGAGGGACGAAGACGAATGGGGATTTTTATTTCCTGTGAATACTACGCGTGTACTGCGGCTTACGCTAGGCCTCACCTCATCGTGTAGGTTACTGATATTTAATTTCTTTAGAAATCATTTGAAAGTTTCAATCAGAATACTTTCTGACGACTTGTCAGTGTGTGCTCTCTCTCATTGAGTTGCGGCCCAGAAGAAGCAGGTTATAACAACAGAAAAGAGATTATCTATACTTCTATATATCCATCTATACTTACCTTCTATATCAAAGATTTGGTGAGTGGGAGTGTTGCGCAGCTGAAACCTTAAGATACACGACTCCACCACAATGTTGTCATTGGTATTAAGGTTACGCAATTTCACTAGAGAGAGGGGGAGAGAGAGAGGATAAAAAAACAACCCTTTATTAAACATATTTTGCATGTTTAGAGAAACAAAAACATTTAAACAGACATAACCAAAGCACGTTCATAAAATTGAAACTGAATTTTACTGAAATATTTCACTTAAAAAAAAAAAAAAACAATTTGATAAGCGATAGATGGAGATAGACAGACAGATGGGGGAAGAAGAAACATGGGTTGGTTTAATCTCTTGACAACAAGAGTGGGGCCGCACCGATGCCGGGGAAGCAGTATCCGCGCATCATCAAGTAGTTGGTGTGTGACGCCTGGTGGGCCTTCACCTCCAGCCTCTTCTTCCCCTCACACTCCTCTCCATCGTCTTCCTCATCCTCCTCTTCCTCCAGTGCTGCGATGCTACCAGGCCAAATGTTAAAAAAATAGACGTACAAAATTGTACATAGTTGTGTTTAAATTGACAGGTATGTAAATCTCACCTCTTGACGACCTCATTGTCCACCAGGTTGCTGTCGACCACGACCATCTGCTTTGGAATGGACACGTGCACAGAGAGCAGTCCCAGAGACATGAGGCTGAGACAGGCCACGCAGGACCCCCCCGAGGAGTCCAGGGGGAAGCGCAGCATGTGTGAGAGATCCTGAGTTTCCTGGTTTGACGGGAGTTCCAACCCAGGCTGCTCTTGATGATTATTCTGTGTGTTTGTTTTGTTTGTTTCCATTTCCTCCGTTGTCACATCATGAGGTTCCATCTCCGTCCTTTCTTCTTGCTCTTCGCTTCGGTCGCTCTCCCCTTGATCCCCTTCGCTCATCAGTCTGTCATCTCTCTCTCCTTCCTCTTCCCTCAGGATCTCCTTTCCTGGCTCAGGGCCCTTATCGTCTTTACCCGTTTCCTCTGGCTCTGCTCCTCTCCCCTTTGGTCCCTCCCTTTCGTCGGTTGTGCTCTCGGTTTCATGGTAGAACGAGGTGGGGGGTTCGTCCTCTCCTGTACCGTTGTCAGTTAAAGTCCTTATGAAGCGAAAGACGTCCGTGAACAGTGTGAATGGAAAGCGCCATGCGAAAGACCTGGAAGTAAGGAATGCAAAATAAATGGTATAAATGTTCTGCAACCGCAGGTAAGACGGCATGAGTTCACACACAGATCCATTTGTGGTGTTTCCATGGACACAACTATATGGGAATAACTAGGGATGGTGGAATACAAATACTAGTATCAGATGTAGGACTGACACCAGGCTGCGGCAGCCTGTTCGGTATAATATCCCCAATACCAAAATCATACAACAACAACAACAGCCATATCAACTAGGGATGTGAAAATGTGTCAATTAATTGACCGACTGTTGTCTGGTGCTCCATGTCGACAGTAAAAAGTAAAATCGAAAATCTTTTTTTTTTTTTTTTTTACGTTCTAAAAACTTTTAACTCAAAACATTCAAAATAAAATAAAAAACTAACTGTACTGTTTTCCACTCTGCTCCCGGAGAGTGGGAGACGGACACTCTGTGGGTGTGCGCTGCAGTTTTGCTTTTTCAGAATATTTTTGAGCCTGCGATGTCAACTGCCTCTTTCCTGTCCCATTTATCCCGGAATTTTAACCTTTCCAAAATTAAAAATAAAATAAACAAAACGGTCCACATTCCGCAGTGCGTCCAAACCAATTAAAAGAGATAAGATTGTAGACGTATTTATGTATTTATTATAGTTGAATGAAACAAACAAAAAAAGCCCAGCGCATAACCGATTAATCGACAAATGCCTCCGTCTGAGATACTCGCCTGTAGTATGTCTGAGACAGCTGGTAAGACATGGGCAGAATGGGCAGCGCCCGGTTCTTCTTGGGCCCATAAGACTGGCTGACCCGACGGCGGTTGACCAGACCCCTCTTCCTGCATTCGATGAACACTTGGCACAGCACTTCCTGGCTGTACATACTGTACATGTGGAACGTCTAGGGGACAAACAGGTCATGAGCCACCAGAACCCCCTTTATCCCTTTATCACTGCTCTACACTTGCCTGTTTTAGGAATTATCAGTCTTAAATAAATATAAAACATAAAATAATTGCTGGACAGTAGGTATTTTGATTTAAAATGTTTAATGAAAATGTAAAATTGTATGGAAATCCTTGGGAGTGCTGCGCCGGTGCTATGCAAAATCCTGACGGGGCTATAGCACATAGAGACTACAACGAAGATTTTATGTTATATAGATCGATGTACTGATCGATACTGTGAGTAAATAACGTAGGATATTGATGTTCGCTACTCGCAAACTTGAATAAACCACTCAAATGTATATGTATATATACATATGTACATGTATATTCATTCATGTTTCGTTCAAAGGAACATTCTCCATAACGACTGTAATTCCTGTGGGGTTTGGAGGAATGAGGTTCTGTGGACCTGAAAAAGTATTTTGGAAGGAACATATTGAAACAGAAGAATGCAAAAAAAAAACAAAGTGTGTGCTGATGTAATAATAAAAGAAAGGAAAGAACACGTTATTTGGTAGAGAAAACTGTTTTTTTTTTTTTCTCATACCTGAAAAGACCTTGAAGTCTTCATCTGAGAATTAGACATGACCAGAGTGCTCTGGATCAAATTGTGCAAAACCAAAGCATGGATGTCCTCCAGACTGTAATTGCACAAAAATATAATAATATATATTATATAATAATATAATTAACTCCCAGATACTAGAATATGTATTTCAATCAAATTCCTCAAATAAAAACAATTAAGTACAGAAAGAGAAGCACATCCATACCAGGTGATGGTGTCTTTGAAGGACATCTTGTTTTCATCGTCTATGGTGTAGACTTTATACCTGTGATGCACAAGAGAGACATATGGCATCTCTACACCTAATGACGGTTCATCCCATTGGCCTCAAGTTATTGCTATTGGTATCACTGCTGTTCCCAACAATCAAACAAGAGATGGGAAAGGAGCAGTGTGGAATTGAGGCATACAAGCTGATGGCATCATCCAGTCCCCTGTGAGGGGACAAGTCTGAGATGTGGAGGAGCCATGGCACTAACTCCAATAGGACCCAGCCCAGTTCTTCACATCCTGGCATATTTAGCACAGAATGTATGAGTAGCATCAAAGGACCCCGTTACTCCCCTTCCCTTTTTATTTCCCCTGCTTACTGTGAGAAGAGCTGGTGTTTTGTGTTGGGGATGGTGACGTCACAGGAGGCCATAGAGGAGCTGAACTTCTGTCTCAACAGTTTGACGTACTCACAGAAAGCTTCAGCACAATCCTATCGACATGATATACACACATAAGCACACAATCAGAAGTGAAAGTACAACTAAAATCACACAGGATTTAGATTGAATACGCACATACATACACTGTAGTAAAACTACAATGCCAAGAACACACACCTCTGGTTTATTTGGATCAGTGGGTTTGTTTTGTTCCAACTGTCTCATCAGAGTCTTGTCCTGGTACACCTCAGCGAGACATATCCTGAAATTGTTCAATTATCTTTAATACAGTAGTTATCTGACCAAAAAAACATAAAGGGAGACATTAAGTGAAGGGAAGCTAATATTGTCAGTAAAAGGTCATGGCAAAAAAAAAAAAAAAAGGTTTGACCTTTTCATTCAGGTCAAGTTGGCTTCTTATCCCACTAACTTGCATGGAAAGACGCAATATATCATTGTTCTGCAATCAGCCAGGGGAAGGCCACAGCAAGATCTACTTCCTTATCATTTCTATGGTTTCACATTCTAAATCAGTCCTTCCACCAGTGGTGTGCGTGCACCAACCTGTAATTAAGCAGCGTCTGCGGATTCTTGAGGATGTACCGCGTTCGTCGGGCTACAGCGAGAGATGTTTTGTCCATAGATTTCTCAAGCTCAGCTTGGAGCAGGTCTCTCACCACACAGTGCGGGACAAATGGCCTTGTTAGCTACAACACATCAACAGTAGAGGACTCCTTACTAAAGCTTACAGAAACACTTTCAATCAACACTGAACAGTTAATTACAGAAAGAGGAACCAACTATTGAAGAGGGAAAGTGAACCTCTTTATAGCAATAGATGCTGTATTTTCTCCTGAGAGTGGCATATCGAAGTGCATGTACAGTGGTGTGAAAAAGTGTTTGCCCCCTTCCTGATTTCTTATTTTTTTGCATGTTTGTCACACTTAAATGTTTCAGATCATCAAACAAATTTTAATATTAGTCAAAGACAACACAAGTAAACACAAAATGCAGTTTTTAAATGAAGGTTTTTATTATTAAGGGAGAAAAAAAATCCAAACCTACATGGCCCTGTGTGAAAAAGTGATTGCCCCCTAAACCTAATAACTGGTTGGGCCACCCTTAGCAGCAACAACTGCAATCAAGCGTTTGCGATAACTTGCAATGAGTCTTTTACAGCGCTGTGGAGGAATTTTGGCCCACTCATCTTTGCAGAATTGTTGTAATTCAGCCACATTGGAGGGTTTTCGAGCATGAACCGCAACTTCCAGGTCCTGAAGCAGCAAAACAGCCCCAGACCATAACACTACCACCACCATATTTTACTGTTGGTATGATGTTCTTTTTCTGAAATGCGGTGTTACTTTTACACCAGATGTAATGGGACACACACCTTCCAAAAAGTTCAACTTTTGTCTCGTCAGTCCACAGAGTATTCTCCCAAAAGTCTTGGGGATCATCAAGATGTTTTCTGGAAAAAATGAGAGGAGCCTTAATG
>OMKR01103527.1:0-13417 GCA_900302355.1 Cyttopsis rosea | reverse complement strand
TTTATTTCCACAAACTTATTTATTTCTGTATTATTTTCTTTATACATTTCTTCATGCATTGCTGCTTCATTATGCAAATGAGGAGGCGTTCACAGCGCTCCAACTCCTCCAGTCTACTGTAGCAGCTCCAACACCGGAGCTGTTCATGCAGTGGCATCACTAGGGTTGGCGTCACCCGGTGCGGTAATAGTTGCACCCCTTGTGCACTTGTTGTTGGGGGGGGCTGAGACAGTATTACCAATCAGGGTGGAGCAGCACCGGTAGCAAGGTTACCGAGCCCGCATGGGGATCAGCCATGGGGATCAGCCACGGCCTCGTCACGATCAGTGGCTGGAGCTCTGTGAACCAAAGTGTCCCGGGGCAATCGGGGGATACCATTATCACTGACAGCCCCTCCAGATGCACCCGCTCCATCAGTCTGGGCAACAGTCCTGACAGTGTGAACGACCCGCGCCCTCGGCCCGTGCCGCCGCTGGCCCCAGCCTGACCGACGGGGACACAGCCCAAGGGGGGGGCCTGTCCTAAAAGGGATGATTGCGCGCTGCCAGGGCCGTGTGCGCCTCTGTGGAGTGCGATGTGGCCGTAGCCACAGTGTGTGAACACGGCCGGGCCCCCCAGCCTTGCCGGGTAGAGAGGTAGGAGGTGATAAACCCTTTCATTAAAGAATGGGAATATGGAATATGGGAAGGAGCGTGAAACCGCTTACTTCAACGGACACTTATTATAAAAGCGTAGACCCGAGGAGGGCCCAGAGCTCCCCGTGTGTGTGGGAGTCTGGGGTCGCTCGCTCAGCGGGCTACGCCCATCCTCTGAGCCTCAAATCCCACTACATTCCGTGTGAAGGGGTTGTAGAATGAGACCAGAGCGCGGGCCCCACCAGTGGCAGCCCAGAAACCCCGGTAGTGGCGGTGGAGAGAGGGCACGGCAGGAATCATAGACTGCCTCTCCCGCTCCTGACGTGCTTTCGCTCCCCCCACCATCAAATCCACCTCCGTGGCCAACGGTGGTGGAGGCATGGGAATCCCCAGGCGCCCTGCAGCCGAGGTGAGGAGGCTTCCAGCGGACTTCCACAGCTCCGCATAGGCCGAGCGGGCCGACGCGACGGAGGCCTGACCTCCGTCGGTCAGCTTGTCGCCGGGCGGGAAGGTGACATACCGGGCGGAGAGGGAGGCCGGGAGGAGATGTCCCCTTCGTCCGCGCTGAGGGCGTCTACGTCGTCCCCTTCGGTGGAAAGGAACGGAGACGGCCTCCTCGTCTAGGGTAGACTGGAGGAGTCGGAGCGCCGTGAAAGCAACGCCTCCTCATTTGCATAATGAAGCAGAAATCTGCTAGATCTCCTCCTCCTCCTCTCTCCAAAACCTCCTTTTGGGGAAAGTGCAAATGAACGGCCATTTCAAAATTGGAATTCCAAGTCGGAATCTCGGGGCAGTTCGTTCGGGCCGAGTTTAGCGGGATTACTGACCTAAAGTCACAGCATTGACTTCAGTGTTAACGGTGAACAAAGTTTCCCTGGGTTTGAATTTGAAAATGGGTGGGGTTTTATTTGTTTTAATTTGAAAACACATACATACATACTGTGGTCACTCCAACTGAATACATTTATCTCTGAGGTGGGGACTGCCGACTCAGAATTGCCGATTTCCGAGTTTCTCTCGAACGCAGCATCGTACCCGAAAATATATCACTGAGTTCTCGCGATAGCTGCAGTTGTAGCGCTATGTCAGCGAGCTGAGCGACTGTCTCCAGGAGCTCCGAGCACGGACAGCGGCTGTTGTTTTGGATCCGCTACGAGACACGGAGCGGAGGGGTGAGGCCCTGTGTGGAACATGGCGGATGTAGAAGGCGACGGAATTCGCTCGGCACCCCGCAACGGACCCGCAGTCGGTTCGGCCGTCGCCACCGGAACGACCCAGAGCACCACCACGGTGGCGTCTGGTCCGAGGACGGTGAGGATCGTCAAGTCCGAGTCCGGCTACGGCTTCAACGTCCGCGGCCAAGTGAGCGAAGGCGGGCAGCTGCGGAGCATTAACGGGGAACTCTACGCTCCCCTGCAGCACGTCAGCGCCGTTTTACCCGGAGGGGCGGCCGACCGAGCCGGCATCTCCAAGGGAGACAGGATCCTGGAGGTGTAAGTCAGCTACAACGGGCTGTGCATGTTGATTAGCGTTAGCTCCCTGCGGCTAGCTGGGAGCTAACGTGTTTGGCTAGTGGCTAGCCCGACTGGCGCAGTGATCTGCTCAGTGTAAAGGACGCAAGTTGTGCTTCCTCCTGACGTTTTGCACCAATGTATAGACGGATGGAGACATAATAGAGAGAGAGAGAGACTTTATTTCTCTCTGGGGGCAAATTGTGGTGTGACAGCAGCACATACCAAAACAATAGGCAATTATAATATAGTAATAGGAATAAAATACTACATTTGGCAAAATGCAATAAAGCTAAAAATAAGAGAACAAATTGGCAACGTAAACAGTAACAATAAACATCTGTGTCGCTGCGTGCACATGTAGAATATCATCTCTCCGTGTACTTTGTGTGGCAAACTACATGCTCATCACAGCACTAATATCTGCACATAACAGCCCCTGTCAAGCAGCCGGAGGAGGAGTAGGGCTACTTCAAGTTGAGCAGGCTTCTAATTCTCCCAAGTTGTTGTTGATTTTTTTTTCTTCATTGTTTAGAACCGTTTTCTAAGTCGGAGAGGTTGTGTTAAAAAAAAAAAAATATATATATATATATATTTATATTTATATTTATATTTATACACACACACACACACACATGTTTTTGGGGCACACACTGATGAATGAATGCATACTGGTGTTCTTATGAACTGTCACTTCAGGGCATGTTTAAGCCAAACAATCTCTGCAAAGCAAGTGACTATACATTGCATTGAATCAGTAACCAGACTGGGCTGTGAAATTGGCCACCCGCCAAAGCAAAACAAGAAGGGATTGTAGGAGAGGAAAGGAGGAAGGCTGCAGGTTGCTGAGGCATCATAAAGTGTTTTCTCCGACTGAAGCGCTTATCCTCGGGTCATATGACCTGGCCTGTAGTTTCCATGTGACTCGGTGACCAGCCAGCTCTTTCCTCAAAGACTTGGGAGCAGCTGAAACACAAAGCTGAAGCGCAGTCAGTCACCAGGTTATGTATTTCAACGTGTGCATATAGTGATTAATCATTAGTTTCAATATATCGCTTGGAATCGACTGTTTTCAGAATCCAAGTCAAAGTCAAGCGCAGATCACGTGGGATTCACATGAAAGGACAGCATAACCGGCTAAAACACGCATATGCATGTGACTAGAAAAATATAAAAAGTATAAAAGTATCTTAAAAAACCCTTAATAAAACCCTTTTTAATTATTTAGTTATGAGGTCTTGCAGGGCCTCGGTGTTGGTGCCTGTCTCCTCATTTTGGCCCGGTGTTACCGTTGCCGTCGTCCTTTGTTGCTGGTTGGTAATTGAGACGGCGTTCTGGCAGATGTCCCTGTTTTTAGATAAAGGGAATAATGGGATCAGAGACGTGATGAAGACAACACCGTTCCCTTGATCTCCACCTATTTCTCTGCCAACCCCTGCCCTCCTCTTTAGATTCAGTTCTGAAACTTGGGGTGGAAATAGAGGCACTTTGTTCTGTACAGATACTATATCTTCCACCAGTTCTCTGATCACCTGTCACCTGTTTGGTGTGATTGATATGGGCGATGGGTGGAAGCAGGCGTTATGGTAGGAGGACGCTTGCCTCCTTCTGTTCCTTCGCTTTTCAGAGGACGATTGGCACAGATACCTGATGCTGCTGCCATCTGGCCTCAGCTACGTAAGCGAAGCAGGGAGG
Organism: Cyttopsis rosea; assembly: GCA_900302355.1. Lineage (NCBI taxonomy): Eukaryota > Metazoa > Chordata > Actinopteri > Zeiformes > Parazenidae > Cyttopsis > Cyttopsis rosea. The sequence goes on along the minus strand of OMKR01103527.1, from coordinate 9,576 downwards.
GATCTCGCCGCACCACAGGAGACGCTGCTCTGGCCATAGAGGCACATTCACGCGAGCTCCATTGCTCTCAAACCTGTGTACCGTCAAGTCTACCAATGGTGACCGCAGTCAGGCTGCAGCTACTGTTGATTATTTTTCATTAGTATACAGTATATCATTCATTTAGACCAGGAGTGTCAAACTCATTTTAGTTCATGGGCCACATACAGCCCAATTTCATCTCAAGTGGGCCACACCAGTAAAACCATTGCATAATAAATTATAAATTACAACACCTCCAAATTTTCCCTTTCTTTTAGTGTAAAGAAGTAAAAGTACATTCTGAAAACATTCACAATTAATGAACCATCCATTTACAAAACAAGATGAACAGCCTGAGATGCCTTAAGAAAAATAAGTGCAATTTCAACAATATGTCTGTTTTTCCACATTCAATGAGTCTACTGTCATTACATGTGCATTACAATTTACAGATCACAGTGGATCTACAAAGGCACAAAACGTTTTAGTCACATGTATTTAAGTATTTTACTTCTTTATGATTCAAACAACTTGTTGAGATCTAGAAATTATTTTAATTTTCCATACATTTCCATACATTTCCACTCCTGTGTAGTAATGCTGGCATCACCACGCTAACTAAAGTGGAAGCTATTGAGGAAGAAGGTTAAGTTTTCCCCTGCCGTTTTGGCAGTGTGATTCAGATTATTTTGTACTGATGTTGCTGATTGACAATATTTTGCACAATGTTCAATATCTTTAAATATGACAACAATAAGTATTCATTGTTTTTTTCAGACAACTATATTCTGGTCAGGGTGGAAAACCCTCTGAAGCAGCATTTTACATGAAGTAGGCTACTCACTGTTTAACTTGCTCCTGGCACCTCTTAGCCTTCATTCAATGTGCAAAGCTGCAAAAATAAATGGAAAAAATACAAAACAGAACTGACAGATGAACGGATCCTTTCAGGAAGTGATTCAGTTCAGTTTGTTCACCCAAAAGACTTGAATCGTTCGCGTACAACAACACTATCACAGAGCCGGCAGATGAAGGCAGACGCTGCTTTCTCTGGAATATCACACTTAAATGGCTTAAATAAAAACCATGGATTGATATAAAAATTATTTTCTTTCTATTTATTAATTGCATGGAGGCTGTTTGGTGCTTGTAGCGTGGAACGGTGGAGGATTTGGACGTGCATGTAAGGCGTATGTGGTGCGGATTGTCCGGTGATTTCTAAAGTCGCAGCTCCAGGTTATTACTTGTATAAATTCTTATATATATATATATATATATATATATATATATATAACAGACACAAAATCATTTAGTTTGATCTATTTTATTGCAGATAAATCGGTGCTATCACTATCTGTGTGGGCTCTACCGGTCAGCACGGTATAGTCAAAATCCATACCGGTGTACTTTCTATACCGTTTACACCGTCCACCCCTATTTCACACTTTTCAAAGTCATCCAGTGGGCCGGATTGGACCCTTTGGCGGGCCGGTTCTGTATGTTTGACACCCCTGATTTAGACCTTAAATGACAGTAAAATAAAGTACAAAATGATGGTTAATGCTCATCAGAACGTATCAGCCACTATGTAATACCACTTTAATATATACTTTATACTCTAAAACATAGCCTTTCAATTAAAAAATGTAACAAAGATATGTATTCTCACTTTGGGCAAGTTGTCAAAGGCAAATTTTAAAACTCTTGATAGATCCCTGTAAGGGTATTCAATTACTCAAAAGTAACTACATTGATATTCTGTCCATCGTTTCATTAATTAATCTTTTCAGCCCCAGGCCACACTATTACTTTTTTTCCTAATTGGCCAATATATTGGATTTGTATTAGCATTGTTACTAATGCTTATTTCAGGTTATTGTATAAAATTAGGACGATTGAAGACTCGAAATCTGTCCCGTAAGTGGATCGTCAGTGGTGCTGGGAAACCTTTCTAGTGGGAATGTAGTGAAATAAAAATACATTTTCTAATGCCTATCCCTCTCCTAAAAAATGAAATATTACACCAAACGGCTAACGTGAAGCTAAGTTTCTCTCTATTTTATCTCGTCATCTCCCTCCCTTCCCCCATGTTCTCTTTCTTGCCTTCCGCTAATGCCAGGAATGGTGTCAGTGTGGAGGGGGCCACACATAAGCAGGTGGTGGACCTGATCCGGGCCGGGGAGAGGGAGCTGGTTTTGGCCGTGCTGTCTGTGCCGCCCCAGGAAGCCGATGGGCTGGAGGCGGGGGAGGACAGCTCCATCCAGCCCAACTACGACTACAGCGACAAGCAGGCTGTTCCGATCTCCGTTCCCACTTCCAAACACGTGGAGCAGCACTCCGAGAGGTTTGTGGTGAGTACTCATCAGTTTTCCTTTGGAAGGGTTAGGGTTAGGGTTAGGGTTAAGGCTGTTTCACACCAGGTCAGATAAATAAATGCCTCTATTGACACAGTACAAAACTATATTCCAAGCTAATTTGATCTCTGCATTTTTCAAACATCTGTGTGAACATTAAGATATCTATATGATTTAGTGTGAAAAGGCAGTTTTTATAGAGCTACTAGAGTGACATCAACACTTATCTGATGAGATTGTTCTAATGCACCATCTCCTCTTTGGGCATCCATGGCCACAGGTGTACAACGTGTACATGTCGGGCAGACAGTTGTGCTCCAAGCGCTACCGGGAGTTTGCCATCCTTCACCAGAACCTAAAGAGGGAATTTTCCAACTACAGCTTCCCCAAGCTGCCCGGGAAATGGCCTTTCTCCCTTTCTGAACAGCAGCTGGACGCTCGACGCAGGGGCCTGGAGGAGTACCTGGAGAGAGGTGCGGTCCAATGCCTTGTCACTGGCTTGCTACATTGTATTTAGGGTTTTCCTTTTTTACTTATGTTGTCTTTGTAGCTTATTTGAATGAACGGAGATGTTGTACATATGGCTGTAAATTCACAGCCCACCTGGTTGTAGGAAAGCAGCAGCTGAAAGGAGGAAAAATATGCTGTGGCCAAAATGGGGCCTGGGAGATAAGCTGGGGCCAAAATTAAAATGATGTTTCTTAAAATTCAACGGGATGACTTGGCAGTAAAATGGCAGCACCTATGTTCGTTACATTTACTTGTGTCTTTGAGGCTTTCGGCAGACCTTGAATTTCTTTTATTTATTTTTTCATGATTGCGGCAGAAATGTTAGTTGTCGGGAAGGATGGGCACACGCACACAAATGCACACCATTTTCAAATAATCATTTGCAAATAAAGCATAAAAAAAACCATGTCAAAACTGCTTATTCAGTCATCAGTCATCATATCACTATTATGTGTTGTATAATTCAACATTTGTTTCCATGAATTGAAATTGTTTAGAATTTTTTCTTTTGTGGTTGGTGCATGAAAATGTAGTTAATTTGCATGACCGTCCAATCATCAAGGAAGTTACACAATACTCATTACCAAGCGGGTGCTGATGTAGTAAATCTCTTCTTGGTGTTTATAATACGTAAACGGCATCGCTTCCCATGCGACAGTATTATTTTTTACTACACAGCACATGTGCTAACCAGTACACCAACCTTCAGAATCTCAAGGGGATTCACTATTAAGTTGGGTTTTCATTCAGGCTCGCTAAGGCCAAATCCAATACTAATAACTTTTTAAAAGTTAATATTTTGCCACAGTAAAGTCATCTCATGTAGCTTACAGTAAGCTGGAACCTTGGTTATGATGTTATGTACAAAGAATTGGGACTAAAACACTTTTACAAGCTCATAAAACCTCATGAAATTCTGTCGGCCGTTGATATATTCCCAAAGTAAGCAAGTAAAGTTTATTTAGTATAGCACCTTTCACAGAGCAAGGTCACAAAGTGCTTCAGAAAAGTAAAATTGTTAAAAATAAGACCATAAAACAGTAATGAAAAACAGCATAACCAACAACAGACATTAAAAAAACACACAAAATTGCAAACACTAGACCGCGAGGCAAAGGCTAGTTTGAATAAATGGGTCTTCAGCTGCTTTTAAAGGCGTCAACTGAGACCGCAGATGATATGTCTATAGGAAGAGTGTTCCACAGTGTCGGAGCCACAACTTCAAAGCCGCGATCACCTTTTGTTTTAAGACAAGACCGAGGGACAGCCAGTAAGCCCTGGTCAGAAGACCTAAGTGACCTACTGGTAGTGTAAGGATGAAGCAGGTCACGGATGTACATAGGTGCCTGACCATGCAAGGCTCTATAAGTGAAAACAACAACTTTAAAATGAATCCTAAACTTGATGGGAAGCCAATGTAAAGATGATAAAATGGGTGTGATGTGAGTTGTCCTGCTGGACCTGGTCAACAGCCTTGCAGCAGTGGTTCTGGACCATTTGTAGACGCTTCAGGGACGACTTGTTGAGGCAGGCGGAAAGGCACACAAGGCACCTGCAAACGGTGAAATGCGGCGCTACCTGCGCTGCCACGCAAACAGCGTCTCGATGCGCCGCTGCTCCTTTCTATGCAAATGAGCCTCATTGCAAAAAGCTGCCAAAATCAAACCCCGGCACTAATAGACACACGCCGTTACAGTCACCGTCTGCAGAAAGCTCATACTAACTGCGCGGAGAGAAGAAAAAGGCACCGGTTCCTCTGCTCCGTGCACATCAGAGGACCTCTCAACACTGGGGACGGGGTCTCTAACCCCTCCTCGTAACCCACAACGGGGACTCCGTTGGGTCGGCACTGGCACAGCACCCCCAGATTTCCGTACAATTTTACATATTCAACACTTTAAATGAAAATAACTACTGTCCGACAATTATTTTATTTTATTTTATATTTATGTAACACTGATAATTGGTAAAAGTGTGGAGCAGTGGCGTAAATGATGGATGACAAATAAATAATGGAGACATACGCATCTCTGCTCTGCTCCGCTGCACGTCTCCAAATAAAACTAAAATAAAAACGCTGTGTTTTTATTGTTTTAGATGTATTTATTGTACTCCTTTTCCTAATTGAATGAAACAAAAAAGCCCCACTCCCATGTCAGGCTCCACAGAGCCTGTGTGTGTGTGTGTGCACGTGCAACAAATTTTTGGCTGTGTTTGCACTGGCATACTGTATCATTAGCACAATATCTTTTGGAAATCGGGCGCAATTCATGCACAATTCATGGTGCTATTAGCGGCAGCGCTATTTTCTTAGTGAATCAGGCCCTTCGATTCTTAACAGCCTCAAAGGGACATGTCTTCGGCCGGCGTGCAAGTCAAACTCTAAATCTATCAATGAGGAATTGTGTTTCTCTCACTTTTGGCGGCCGCGCCGCACCCTGGAGCTTCCAGCACCGGACGAGAGTGAGAGCAGTACCGGTCATTTGTCATCTTAAATTATACTCATTATACATTTTGGGACCAAAGGTGTGTGCGCGTCTATTAAAAAAAAAAAAGAAATTCCACAGAAAACAGACAGAGCCCGTTCCTCTCCGTGGTCTCAAAGCCAGCGCACCGCGGCGCTCTCGACAACCGTAAACCTTCCCTCTGCCGACGTTTACAGTCGATCGGTGTTTAGGTGACGCGGCCGCGGTTCGCAGACGGTGATTACGACGGTGTGGCCGGCCGCGAGGGCGAGGGCGAGCGCCGCGAGGGGAACCGGTGAAAGAAATAGAAAATAAAAAATAAAAGGAGGCGGAGAAGCGAGCGAGCCGTGGGCAGAGCCAGAGTGGAACGCACATAAATATTTGGCCTGATTTGTCATCATTACGGCCAGCTGGGTCCGCTTGCAGCCCTAGCTGGCGTGGGAGTGGAGACCGCAGGATGGTCGGATGGGAGAGAGAGAGAGAGAGGGTGGGAGGAGAGCGAGAGCAATGTAAAGGTAGAGTGAAAAACGGAGAGATGGATAGAATGAAATCGAGTGGGCAGCGGTTAAAGGAGAAATGAGAGAAGGCTTCAGAGACCCAACTCGACTTCGGCGTTTCTGTGAAAGAACACACATTCGGCGTCTCCACCTGCAGGGCCGGGCGTCGCACGTCACGCGGGGTTTCCAAGACTAAGAGATCTGATGCTGATTAAAGCTGCGGCAAAAGCCCAAACTTTCAAGGAGATTTTGTTCTATCCATTGAGCCGAACCCCCCAGAATGAATATGTATTATGGGATATACTGATTTAGTCCCAATAGGGCATAATATAGATTCAACTGATCTACAACAGCCCATAGCACTGAATTTACCATATATCCTTCAGAGTAACAGAAAGGTGATAAAAACAGTGAATCATTAACTAATAGTAAGTACTTAAAGTGGAAATCCCTAACATTATTTGATTTTTTTAAATTATTTATTTAGCTGGCACTTTCAAAAAAAAAAAAAGAGGAGCTGTTTTTTAGAAAGTGCCAGATAAATAAGTCAATGTGTTTGCGTGATGAATGTGCGCCTCTATATGCCGTTTCCATTGTTGGTGGTGGGGTCCGCCGCCTTTCCCGTCCTGATTAGGCACATGCAAGAAGTCAAAGGCGGCCGCGGTGAATTTGATAAAGCAGTGTAGCTAGTTAGAGTCAGTAAACTGTCGATATGGATACAACTAAAATTTAATTAAAAAAGAAAAAGAAACAAAATCAATCGATCAGAACAAGTCAAACTTTGACTGTCTTAGAGCTAAGACGAGGGTCAAAAAACAAAAAACAAACATTGCCATTTTTAACAGAATTCTGGGAGTTGTAGGGTAACCCACCCAAAGACCATCTTATGGATTGCCACTTTAACCACTTTTCTTTTCTGGTGTCCAAACTTTTCGGGATTTGTTCCACTTCCTCCCCCCTTTGCTCTAATTGGGCACATTCTTCAGGAGTCAGTTATGTTTCTCACAGGAAGTGAAAACACAAACAGAGGGTTTAATGTGCATGTGTGTGTGCGTGCGTGCGTGTGGGACACACACACACACACACACACACACACACACACACACACACACACACACACACACAGTTATATAATGCTAATGCACTTCATACATTAAGTCCAATCTTTATCTCCTACGCTTGCTCTCTGCCAGAACCGCTCTCCAACTCTTAAAAAAACATCCACTTACCGTCTCCTCATCAGACGCACAGACATTAATACCCGTGCTCCCGCCCGCGCATTAAAATGCACGCGCACGACGCAACACACATCCCATACCCACTCAAATAAACTGTACATTAAATGCACCCCAACCCCAATAGCTTTGGTCGGTCGCTTTCCCTTTCCTGGGGAATCTGGGACGATACTTGGTGATTAACCGCTCCATGTGGAGATAGCAGAGGACAGAGGGAGAGGATATACAGTATAGAGAGATGGATGGAGAGAGGGAGAGAAAGAGAGGGAGAGAGAGAGGACGGCCTACCGCGCTAAACCATTTGTTACGCTCTTCTCCAGACAAACAAATTTACGTCTCCTATTCCGGGAAGGTCAGCTGAGCGCAAATTCATAAATAAGGCTGTAATTGGTGCAGGAGCTGCGGAGCCTCAAAGGCCACGAGCACCAGCCACCCCGGTTCATGAGTTACTTCCCACCACGACCTGAGTGTGTGTATGTGTGCGTGTGAGGGCGTGCACGACAATGCATAGGCAAGCCAAACGTTGAGTACTGAGTCGGGTGTTTGGGAACTTTGGGACGTTTATATCAAATATGATGGACACAGTTAATATGGCTGCATGTGGTTGACTCTCCTGCAGATCATGGAATTGTAGTAATATAAATAATAATACCATATTATATTATTATAATATAATAATATAACAATTATATATATAATTGAGATTAACAATTTAATTCAGTTTTTTTCTTTTGGTCATTTTAAGCCAATATCATCAAATGGGCTTATAATAATGTAATAGTAATAATATAATAGTGCAAATTTAAACAGCGTGTTATTGCCATTGAAGACTGGAAAAATCTAATTTCAGGTAGACAGTTAAATTTCCTCAACTCAACTGATGGAAAGCCACCGAATTCACATTGCATTCTTTGCGACATTTCTAACATTGGTTTAAAATCCCCCTGGAATTTGGATGGAAACATTGTGACGGTGGAATCCAACGATTTTACAGAAAAGATCGGGATCTGCTCAAATTATCGCAGCTCTACACGCAGAGCCACAAATTATCCTTTTAGAAGAGTAAAAAAAACTTTAAAAAAAAACAATTATGCTGGAAATAGAGCGTTACAAAAAAAAGACTGTCATGGGGCAATTATTTGGCAGACAGAGTTACATATACTCTCAGTGTAGTGGTATTTCTATTCTTCTGTGTGTCTTCTGTGTGTGTGTGTGTGTGCGTACAATAACACACACAGAATAACTACAAGAAGCGTCAATTCAAAATGAATACACACAAACTCACTCACACCAACATGAAGCCAAACAGAGCAAAGAAAAGCGATGAAAAGCAAAGCAAAAATGACGTGAATGCACATGGGCATGGAAATACGCGTGCAGAAAAACTCCTCTTTTCAAAGTGCGCGTTGTGAATATTCAGTGTTCTTTAACATGCAAAGTAGCTGCACCGTGTCTGGAATGTCACCCCGCGTCCCCGGGGAGTGAATTCACTGGGGCACGTTAAACAATCACCAGACTAAATACTGGCAGCGTGCGGCGTGGCACCGCTCCGCAACACCCAGGACCAAAAAATACTGAAGCTGATTTAACTGTTTTTTGTTTTACTATTATTTCAGAACATACAGTAATTGACAGTATTATCAGGAAATTGCTTAAATATATTGTAGTAATTCTATGTTATTGCATTATATTACATTATATTCTATCGTATTTTGTACTATATATTTAATACCCGGTTACATGACACCGTTCTAGGATCAGCAGTGTAGGTGGGTGGTTAGACAGTGAATGCAAGGCTCATGCCAAACCTATTAAAAGCTGATTTTGTTGGACGATAAAAGTCATAATTGTTGAACATTTCCCTTGTTAAAAATTGTAGTTATTCCCAGAAGTAACATCACCATATGCATCCATCTTGATAATGCAAGCCATGCAGTCAGCCTCCAATAGAGTAGAATGAACCCCGACCATGTAAAGTCTATGTTGAACTAGACACTTAATCAAGGCCTACAATTCCTATTATAACACATACGTGTGCACAGTAGCGTGTTGCTGTTGGTGTGGTGGTGTTTGCTCGCGCTCTACTTCTATTTCTTTGTTTTATTTCCTCAGTCCTTCTTCATCTCCGCTCCATCCTCGATTGTCGGCCAATCCATTCCCTTAGGTCAGCTCTCGTCTATCTCTCAATCTATCTCTATCATCAGCTAAACGCTCGGTGTCCATCTCCACCACCTCTCTCCCCGGCTCCCCCCCGTTCCTCCCGTTCTCCACCCCCCTCTCAGACAACCACTGGGGAGTCTCCGCATGGCGGTGAACAGAGTTTAGTAGGCCAACGTAGACATTGTGCCAGATTCGGCACAGTTTGTTAAGCAATGGTTGCCCCCGAAGGAATATCACCAGTACACACACACTCACACACACACACACACACACACACACACACACACACACACACACACACACACACACGCACACACACACGTATACAAGTAGA
>OMKR01103524.1:0-14639 GCA_900302355.1 Cyttopsis rosea | reverse complement strand
GTTCGCTGGAGTCCCAAAGCTTTATAAATGTCTTTATAACCTTTTCCAGACTGATAGATCTCGATTACTTTCTTTCTCATTTGTTCCTGAATATCTTTGGATCTTGGATGATGTCTAGCTTTTGAGGATCTTTTGTTCTACTTCACTTTGTCAGGCAGGTCCTATTTAAGTGATTTCTTGATTGAGAGCAGGTGTGGCAGTAATCAGGCCTGGGTGTGGCTAGAGAAATTGAACTCAGGTGTGATAAACCACAGTTAAGTTATGTTTTAACAGGGGGGTCAAACACTTTTTCACACAGGGCCATGTAGGTTTGGATTTTTTTCCTCCCTTAATAATAAAAACCTTCATTTAAAAACTGCATTTTGTGTTTACTTGTGTTGTCTTTGACTAATATTTAAATTTGTTTGATGATCTGAAACATTTAAGTGTGACAAACATGCAAAAAAATAAGAAATCAGAAAGGGGGCAAACACTTTTTCACACCACTGTATATTATATAGATATATTGCTGGATCTACTTGGATATATTTTGTATTCCGGAAGGCTCACTGTGCATGGACACTTTGTTGTTTTAGGCTGATTCTGTGTCACACAACACCTTATTGCCATTACGGCTCATTTTCCTCTAATCTTGTTCTCCTTTAGGAAGGCAGGGTGGCCATCACCAGGGTAGCCAATCTCCTCCTGTGCATGTACGCCAAAGAGACAGTTGGCTTCGGGATGCTGAAAGCTAAGGTGAGCGTTTTAGCACCAAATTATGAAGTTGGCATCAGTTTGTTCTTGTGTCTGAAGTTGTGCCCTAATTATACACAAATGGCTTTATAAAAGTCTGCCGACTACCCCCTGCCCTGCTTTACATCTATTGTTATAGGACTTGACATGCTTTTAGCTGGATGGATACCTATTTTCCCCAAAGTTGACAATTAAAAGCAACTTTACTTGCTTGCAAAATGAGCCTATGGGTTACAGTATGGGCATCCGGGTATGACATTATACATAATAACACTGTTATAGAATTATGTTAAAATATTCCAATTCTGTCATAAACTCCATTCCAAGGCCTTTTCCATAGTTTTCCTGTTTATCTTGCTGTGTATATTTGCAGGCAGAGGCACTGGTGGAATACCTTGAGGAGCCATTAACCCAAGTGGCAGCGTCATAGCGAGGTGTTGGAGTGAAGCTCTGCCGTCAGCAGTTCGTGGATGGACTGTTTTGACGTTGTACATGAAGACATGAACTGTCACGTTGTGTGTGTGTGTGTGAGTGAGTCAGTGAGTGTGCTTGCTTGTGTGTCAGCACAGAGTATTTATTCATCCATGTATACTCTTGGTTCCAAGGTTTGTAATACAATTTGTTTTCTCATTTCTCATGTCATTCAAATTTGTTCAAAACCTCCAAATTCAACTGACAAGACGTGTGTGTGTGTGTGTGTGTGCGTGTGCGTGCGTACGTACGTGTGCGTGCGTGTCTCTCTGTCTCTAGCTGCTGACATTATTCCACTCTTTCTACCAGGGCAACATACAGTATGATGCAGTAAATGCAGCTTTCTCTTAGATCTGCTGCTGACTTTTCGGCAGAGTATATAGAATATTTTAAATTCTATCAGCGGACAAATTTGTATTGTGACAAAGGTGTATGGACTCTTTTCAGTTATGATTGAATAAATTAATTGAATAGTTGTTTCAAAGTTGTATAATAAATGATTTTGGGACAGTATTCACACCATTTCAATGTGTTTGTGCTGTACCTTCATGGCTGTGAAGTTAGTGGTGTGTGTTACATGACTGGGCACTGAGATGAGACACGGAGATCCAGCAAGTTTTAACATGGATTCATATTAAAACTCTCAAGTGAAAATGTTTTCACTTAATATTACTTTTAAAACATTACTATTTATAATATAAGACAATTGTTATATTTGGCCAGCGGGGGGCGCATTGCAAACCCTGGGAACAAAGGGCACCTGTTGTGGTCCCACCTGTTCTACCTGCAGCAACAAGCCACGCCCCGGCCTGTCCCTTCCCAGCTCAGCCCACACCGACTATCAGTGGAACTGCCGGGTTCTTCACAGCAAGTCCTGTTCAAACAGGCCAGGTTTCTATTAATGCAGATAAGGAAGGTAGAGGAGCAAGATTGTCCAAATGCTTTTGCAGCCATTTTTTATCTGAAATCTGAGGAATCTCGGGGAAGACTGTGCTAGAGAGTGTCATCTTTAGCACCTTCCACTCAATCTGAATGCTGGAGCCGGAAACAAGACAGCACCTAGTGGGGCAGTAAACACTAAATGGGCAAAACCATGGGGTCAGATGAATCCTACAACTTTGTCTTTAAAGGTAAGAGCTTGTTTGTTTATCAAATTGTCACAGCCTAATATGCAGTATTAATATGAATGCTTTCTTGTTTTTAAAATGTGTCTTATACTGTTGTAGTACCTAGCAACCAATTCATTGGTTTCTATGAAGCAAGTACAGCACATGAGCAGTAATGGGTGCAGGATATAAACAGATCAATAGATCTCTACCACCGTGTCCATATATGCCGCCTGTTAATGATTTGATACGTCTTTACCTGTTATCCAAGTACGCAGATGCAAAATCATATGCAAGAATACAGGAATAGAAGACATTCAAAAGAACATTTTCCCTTTTCTGTGCCAATCTTGATGTGTGTTTGCTGTCCTGCTTATCAGGAACATTTCATTCAAATGTAAACATGCCACAGAAAAAAGTATTAAACAAAGTATTATAAAACCCTGTAGGTCATCATTCCATTTATGTATAAAACAAGACAGGAGGGATACCTTCATCCACGTGCAACAACATAAAGCGAGCTGTTTATTTCTTTGAAAGCATATTCATTTTCAGTTTTAGCATTTGGCAAAAAAGCACAATCAGATTATTCATTCCATTCATTTTGCTTGTAAGCCAGTAAAGTGCACGGATTGTGTCGCTGCATGACAGTGGTATGCCTCTTAACCATGATGTAGAGAGATCCAGGGGGCGATAGGGTTATCACTCTGAAGTGAATAGCCTACTTGATAAAATATCTGCAGCCATAGTCACAGAAAAGTGTCCAGGTTTTCATACTTTCACTGTGGTTTAGTGCAGGATTATACAACAACTCGATATGCGATACAACCAAAAAACCAAACTGCAATTTGAGATCAGAGATCAGATTTCTGGTCAGAAAATAAGGACGCTCGCGTAAAATAATCTGCGTGTTAGTGAACGCATTGGCTCTGTCCAACTGCAAAATAAAACATTCTAGAAAATCACCAGAGGTTGTTGACAAATGAAATATTGATTTATATATATTTTTCCCCCCTCAAAGAGCACCCAGCTTTTTCGATGACATCTCAAAATCTTTCAGTAACAGTGGCGACGGTAGCGGCATTACACCATTAAAGCCAACAAAAGCAAAGTTCCCGCCATTTGACAAGGCATCGGGTTGATCCCCAACCTCTGCAGGACGGAAACAGCCCCTCTTGCCATGGCAACCGCTGTTGTTGTTTGCTTAAAAAGTTACTCGGTAGTGAATGAGAGCGAGGAAAACGGTCAAGTTCTCCTCAAAGCCCTCACGATGAGCTAGAGAGCAGAGTAAACAATGACTAAAAAGAAAACACAGTTCCAAGAGTCTGTTAAACATTTGCTACAGCCTGATCCATGCATGCATCCATCCATCCATAGCCTCTTCCTTAGGGGGCATTTTGAGACGGCCGTCCTTTGAAGCAGATTTTGCAATGTATTTATATATGCATTATTCAAAAGGTGTATCTGAATTTAATTTAAAATCGATCTATTTAAAAATAATATCTACCCTCGTGAGTTATTTAACTTCTTAAAATGGCATTGCGATGTAGTTGAATTCACTTCGTATCACGTAATAAACTGAAGTTACCTCACGCCGTATAGTCGAAAGAGGTCTAATTTCATGCCATTTCTATTTTACGTGAGGATGTGGTATCACAGTTTTCCTTTCCAATGAGCTGGTTTTCTAACGAAGCCTCGAAACTGTATGAAACTTGCCACATTCATACAGTACGTACCCTTCAAATAGCTGCAGCAATATGACATTTATCGATATAACGCAAGTTCCACCCGGCAGAAACACACCTTCTTCTTTATTCTGGTCTATCAATATAACTCCAGCTCCAAAGAGTCATCAGAAACTGGTTCTCGACCAGTTGTACTAACACCAGGAACTGGTTCTCGACCAGTTGTACTAACACCGGGAACTGGTTCTCGCCCACGCTCTACCGGTGTCTTTCTAATCCAGTTTCCTGTCTGCATCAGTCAGTCAGACAAGGCCTTTTGTCTTTCTGAAGCAGCGACTGAGGACTGAAACCCAAACATTAGTCACTACAGTATATCATGCACGGGAGTGGTGAGGGGAGGTGAGGGGGGGGCAGCCATTGTTCCTGGCTCCTGTGTTTGCATACAAAGGTAATCAGGTTTCCCTGACCGAGAGAAAGGGAAGTAGAGGCGTGTAACCTGTTGCACCTGATTTACAAAAAGTCTTCTTCCGGGAGAAAAAAATGTTGTAAAAATAGTTAAAAGTTCCTCCCCCTTGAGAGGTTTTCTATAGGTTCACAGCGCGAACCTGCTGCAGAATTTGGTCTTTCATATAACAGATTTTTTTTTTTTGGTTTTATTATTACATTTTTAAGTTGAAGTTGAATTAGATGGATTATTTCTCCAAACATCTTAAAATAAGATGGATGAAAATAATTTTCAATTCCATGATTTTTAATTTTTTAATTTTTTTAAACAATCTCCATTAACATCTGGAGCACAAATAGCCACAAACACACTCATATTAGTTGTTCCATAAGGTTTCAAAGTTAATCCTTTTGCGGGAATGTGAAGGGGAAAAAAGAGCCTGGTGGGAGGGAAAAAGTTACACCACATGTTAGTGCATTTAAGTATTTAGTCCAGTTAACTCTTTTTTTCATCATAACATTTATATTAAATCCCCGCATGGCTTTTCCCAATACGAAGTCTTATACAACACTGTTGCACTTGTACCTCCCAAGAAGCTTCTATGCAGGCGTGGTGCTTTTTTTTTTTTTTCTTTCTTTACAATTTGAGGCCACTATTATGACGTAGCTGTAATCACACAATAAGTCACGGCCGCCGCACGTTGAAACAAAGGGCTTACGTTGACAAGAGAGGCTGAGTGGTCCACTTGAGCACACGCCTCGGTGAGAAACCCACCTCTGTGAATCCACGAGGGCTGTCTAACTTGTCTTTCCCCATCCACACAGCCCGAGGGCTGGATCAGGATTCAGTATTTCAACAACAAAAACCAGACGCCTCAAATCTCCAGAAACACTGAAATATACTGACCTCAGGCGCTACACCCAATTTCCCCTTTCGCCCTAGACACACACACACACACACACACACACACCCCCACCCCCACCCCCTTCGGCTGGGAAAAGAAGGGAGGCTTTAGTGTTATTTTTAGTATCCACACAACATTTACACCTGCTGTGGATTTATTTACAGTACACCATTAACATCCTGAATCTGGTATTGTTCCCATTTTGCGGTTGTGAGAAGCAGTGCAGAGATGTGGCTGCATGGGTTTGAAAGGAAAGATGGGGGTCCATGGGGTTATCAAGTGGACGTCACCCACAATAGTTGCTGTAATGGATTATTTTTTATACCCACATTAGACTGTACCCTCCTATCCATCCATTGAGCAGCAGGACGGCCTTAAGGTTGTCAAAGTATCTATAATCGAGCAGTGGTGCACAACACAAGCACAAATATCTACTTGTTGGTGTCCATCAGTATGTTAATAATGACCATTGTCGCTCACAACAATACAGACATTACAATTCAATGCATAACAACATTTTGTTTCTCTTAAAAGCCTCTTAAATTTGCCCCATGAGCCAAGCTTAAAATAGGGGTCGACAAAGGGGATCCCTTTCCTAAGACGGTAATAAATCAACTCACATGCTGTGTATTCTACTTCTTTTCCTTCTCCCCCAGTGGTTCTTATCGGGGAATCGGGTGTGGGAAAGAGCAACCTCCTGTCCCGATTCACCAAGAACGAGTTCAACCACGACAGCCGCACCACCATCGGGGTGGAGTTCAGCACCCGCACCGTGCAGCTGAATGGATTCACCATCAAAGCCCAGATCTGGGACACAGCTGGGCTGGAGCGCTACAGGGCCATCACCTCAGCGTGGGTGCCCCGCAGCCTGCATTGGCTGCAGCTTCTTTATCAAAAACTTTATTTGTCCTTTCCGCAATGACACCGTCTCCTTTATCACACTTTTATACGCAACAAGGAGTGTAGGAGCGGAGAACTAGATCTAGATACATTGCATAATGACTGCAGAATAGAACCTTTTCGTACACACACTTTATTTTTTATTACAAACCTATTTTGATTATTGCCATTAGTTGTTTTTTTTTCTTCTCATCATTGCACGGAATCCTCTGTGTGGTTGGTTGGTTGGTTGTTTGATGCTGGAAACAGTCATCAGCAAGCATGGGTGGCACTGGTGTTTAATTTCCTGGCACATGATCTGAATAATAGCAATTCTTTAACCAGAACTGGTTCAGGCACCAAACTTGTTAGAACAGAGAACATTTAGATGCCAAGACCTCCACAGCTCTTCCTTTCTGGTAGAGGAACGGTCTAATTCTCTCTGTTTTACAAGGAAGCTCTGAAGGATTAACAGCATAAAAACATGTTTTAAAACAATAACGCCGTGTCCATTTAATTTTTTTTACCACATGGAAATCCCGACGATATGCTTCACCAACCCAAGATTGCCTCTTTTCTGACAGCCAGATTTTTTTTTTACTTAATTACTTTGCTGGGTAATTCCAGTATGTTAATTTATTGTCCCATGAAAGTTGTGCTCTAATATGCAGCTAAAACCTGTTGAATTACAATTATTCATACGGTCGGAGAACAAATAGTTATGGAAGGTTACACATACTTGTGAAATCCAAGAAAATTCTTTCTTTGAAATGATCAATTAAAATAAATATAACAATTATTACAGAATATCATGACTCCATACGGTTCCTTTTGATGGTTCTTTCTGCATGTCTGTATACTTTTACATTTATAATTCCTGAGAATTATAGAGACGTAATGCCGCTCTGTGTGCCTCGCCCCGCTGACCAGGTACTACAGAGGCGCTGTGGGGGCCCTGTTGGTCTACGACATCACCAAACAATCGACGTATGAGAGCGTGGAGCGGTGGCTGAAGGAGCTGTACGACCACGCTGACCCGCACATCGTCGTCATGCTGGTGGGCAACAAGAGCGACTTGGCCTCCGAGAGAACGGTGCCGGCCGAGGAGGCCAAGGACTTTGCAGGTAGAAATCCAGTTGTGTGTTTTTTTTTAAATTAATTTAAATGAATGTTAAAGTTTTATTTTAAATATTATTATTATAAATATTTTAAATTTTAAATTATTGCGAATAGAAATACATTTCATGTTCTTTAATAATCCTTGGGAATTCAAGTGACCGAAGCTGGTAGGTCAAAATGTATATCTGAAGATATATGGTTTATGATTTAGTAGTGTATCGCTTCAGGGATAAGACTAGTTTTCACATGGATACATATCTAGAGTCTGCCCTTGCAATAGTAATATACGTCGACTGTGTTTGCCCTCTGTAGAGAAGAAAGGTCTGTTGTTCTTGGAGACCTCAGCTTTGGAATCCACTAATGTGGAGGCGGCGTTCAACGACGTCCTCACAGGTAATTCATTCATTTCAGATCTTCAAACCGCACATCTCAGTGGTTTCATTTGTCGTACTTTTGTAATTCCTTCGTCGACTAAAGCAAGCGTCATTGATTTCCGACCAAAGAAATTCTACTGTGAGATGTGCAGTGTGTGCCTCCCGGTTAACCACACTGGCACCGGCACCGCTGTCTGCGTCAGAAATTACAATATACAAGCCACTCATGACTTGACTTGTGTCTGTCACATCTCATGCTGATATCTTCATTGTTGTGTTATTTCCATTAACCATTATTAACATCATATTTGATTCACATCATCTTGCATTGTTGCCTGTGATCTCATGTGACCTGTGGTACTTCCACTGACAAAACAGTGAACATTATGACTCTGGGGCTCTAATGGCAGCGGTAATAGTAATAAATGTATATATGTAATTTAATCAAGTAAAGATTTAATTTAAGCTTTGTCATATTTTGTCTTCAGTGTCCGTGCAGCTTCTGTGTTAAGTTGACTAACCATATGTGTACAAATGTATGTTAAATTTACAACGGTGCCGTCGACTTTTTTTTAAGTTTAAATTTTTTCTTTTTTCTTTTGTATATTCCGCTTGTGCCGGATTGTTGTCCATGTTCCTACTTTGGGTAAATAAACTCTTTTCAGTTTTCATCTTAGCTGTGTCTCTGTTGCCTTACAGGGTTCACAGATAGAGAGTTGTGAATCATCCGCATAGCGGAATAATTACTAATTCCAATTATTAATTATTCTAATTAGAAGATTAGAATAATAACTTGTCATGTTTATGTTTGGATAGTCAGGTTTTCAGGCATTTTTCAGCAGCGCTACAGATGGTGTAAAGACTGCAGATTCAAACTGTAATTTCCAATAGGATTGATCGCAGTGTTCTTGAGAAAGAAGAACATCTTCATATTTCAGAGACATAGTAAAATAGAATTACAGAGCGACAGGAGAAGGCGGTTGAAAGATCGCGGGGAAGGGAACAAGTACAGTACTTGAGTTAAAGTACTCGATGAGATTTGACAAGGCGTGATCTATTTAAAAGAAGGCAGAAACAAACTCTTTTTGTTTGCTTTGAGAGATTTATGAGGAAAGCAGTCGTTGTAAATGTTAAGACTGAATTTCAAGTCATCTTTTCTCCATTACAGTAGCCACCGTATCAGCACAATATGAAACTCATAGAGTGGCAACGTCAAAAGTGACCAATAATGAAGATAATTCTGACCATAATGGCCCGTTCAGTATTAAAAGTGGTTAAAAAAAAATAAACCCACACAAATATGAGGTTATTTTAAAGAAAGCGGCTTGATTCAGCATATATATTAAACTAAATCTAAAGTATAAATCTCTGTTCTCAGAAATTCACAGGATGGTGAGCAGTAAGCAGGTGACCCGGGGCCCCATCAGCGCTGTGTCGCTGACCAGCCCCGTCCACAATCCCGACGGGACAGAGGAGAAGAAGCCCTGCTGCAGGAACATCTGACCGGGCGGCGGACAGGGGTCGCTGGACGGATCTTTCCGACAACGCCCCTGCTCCCGCCTCACAGGGGCGCCGGCCACGGTATCACCACGGGTGGCCAAATGTTTGGCACGCTGGCTACTGATGATGCACCACCCTGAAAGGAAAGTTACACAAGTCCAGCGGCGGCACGGTGTATTCAAGTGAATGAATGTATCTGAAGACCACAAGTCTGTCCCAACTGTTTTACTTATTGCTGCTACTGCCGAACCCTGCTTATGAGTCACTTGAGGAAACTACTGATTGGAAATGAGCTGTTGAGCTACTTCGGCGTTAAATCACAACCGACCAAAGGTTTCAGTCCGAGCAGAGACCCATGTCTGCCCTTCAGCCAATCCCATCTGCCGGTGCATTCTGAATTATTTCACCCCTCGCAATCTACTCCGTTCAAACAGTTACACAATCACGGTTATGGACTGGCATTAGGAGGAGTTTCACATGAAAGCGTTTTCTTTCACCTGCATCTCCCCCACACGGCTTAATAAAGTGTTCTCTTATCTTTCTGGCCCTGAGTGCCGTTTGGCCACTGAAAACATTTCCAAAACACTTCCTGGTCAGATACTCTGGCAAACCCGACATCAAAGCTGCTTCTATCGTCTCCTGAAGAATTGAGACACGGCCCCTGGACTAAAACATCTGGAGGGGGAGCGGTAGCACCAACTTTTAAGGGTTGTGGGGCACACCGCATGGTGCCTCTTTGGCAGTTAATAGGTTGTTGGCAGCTTCTGCAGTAACTCAGTGTAGGCCAGTGGAATATGATGATGAAAAAGTGTATAGACACCTCACCCTATATTAGAATGTAATGTTGCCTTAAGCAACTGTGATGTTTTAATTGTAACAATTGTGTACAAATAGTTGTGTCATGTTTATTCAACTGAAAATATCCATGGTGGCTAATTTTATTTTATTTTATTTTTTTCTGGTTGTGCTCTGCAGAGTGAATTAAACATGGCACACATCAGACAT
Source organism: Cyttopsis rosea (assembly GCA_900302355.1). Lineage (NCBI taxonomy): Eukaryota > Metazoa > Chordata > Actinopteri > Zeiformes > Parazenidae > Cyttopsis > Cyttopsis rosea. The sequence goes on along the minus strand of OMKR01103524.1, from coordinate 4,419 downwards.
ACGAATAAAATAATGTGATTTTTAAAATGGCCGTATGCAATAAACCTAAAAATGTACTAAAAATACCAAAAAATGCAATATACAATGAAATGTTAAATTTATGTTTAATGCAATGTTAAAATAAATATTAAAATAAAAAGTAACAATTATGTGGTAAAATACTGTTTCTACTTTCGTGCTCCTAGAATCTAGAAACTTGCTGCAGTGAGATAATGGCAAAAAGTGACGTGACAGTCACTGGCTTGCATGAGTGACGTCTTCAGTTCCAAAGCAGGTGCGATGAGCCCGCTTTGGGAGCGATGACGTCATCCACGCAGCGACTAGCCGGCGAATCTTGATTGATAGCGATGAAGACCAATCGCAGCCGTCTACAGTGACCACCGCGTTGCCGATTGACCAATGATCACGAGCGAGGGGCGGGACTTAAATACCCGTTACGTTGTCGGTAAACGACAAACGCAACTACTACAGTGAGGAGGAGAAACTTTAGGAGGATGGTTGGTGGTTGTCGTCGTTGCACACCAGTGATAAACCTTGAAACCGAAGAAAGTGGTATAATAATCAATTGGAGATCGTTTGTTTGTTGTCGGAGTGGAATTCGCGTTTCGTTGTGTGGGAGAGCGACGCGAAGGGGGTGGGCGTGGCGCCAAACACACACAAGTTAGTAGTGTACTGCACTGTAGACAGTCTCCGAAGAGAGATATGATTGTGTTTTGAAAGGTAAGTCGTGTTGTGTTTATAAAAGTAAGTCGTGTTGTGTTTTTAAAGGTAAGTCGTGTTGTGTTTATAAAAGTAAGTCGTGTTGTGTTTATAAAAGTAAGTCGTGTTGTGTTTATAAAAGTAAGTTGTGTTGTGTTTTGAAAGGTAAGTCGTGTTGTATTTTTAAAGGTAAGTCGTGTTGTGTTTTGAAAAGTAAGTCGTGTTGTGTTTAGAAAGGTAAGTCGTGTTGTGTTTAGAAAGGTAAGTCGTGTTGTGTTTTGAAAAGTAAGTCGTGTTGTGTTTTTAAAGGTGTGTTGTGTTTTTAAAGGTGTGTTTTGAAAGGTAAGTCGTGTTGTGGTTTTTAAAGGTAAGTCGTGTTGTCGTGTTGTGTTTTTTAAAGGTAAGTCGTGTGTGTGACTTTTCTCAAAAGCGTGTCACTTTGCATCCTCTAGGGTTGATACTTTAGACATACGGCACTTCATGTGGAAAAAGTCTTCATTGTACTTCTTCAGCCTGTAGCATTTACTTCGACAGAGAATGTGAAGTTGACGTCACGCCTTGTTGCATGTTGGGATGGGGGGGGCGCCACCTTAAGAGGTACACTCTCTGTTTACCTGTGCCTACTACGGTGGTTACCTGCTTACCTTTTGTTTGGTTTGGTTAAAAAGTTAAAACGAGATAGTTTACAAATGTCCGGGTGTGTGAGTGTGTGAGGTAGTGCATCTGGGTCTGTAATCCAGTCTTGGGCTGCCAAGTCATATGGATCTCTGTTGTTTATCGTGCTTAGTTTGTCCAAATACCATTGCTTCGCATTGAGATTCAATTTCTCCCGGCAGGGTCCTTTTTCTTTCTCCATCTCTTCCCTTCTCTATCCCATTTGACCAATTTAACAAACATTTTAGCCAAACAAAACAAAAGGTAAGCAGGTAACCGCCAGCACAGGTAAACGGAGAGTGTACCTCTTAAGATGGCGCCCCCATCCCAACCAGCAACGCGGCGTGATGTACCTTCACCTTCTCTATAGATAGAGAAAACTTGAGTCAAGACTGATAAGCAGTTTATTCTGTATATTTTCTCTCTCCCATATTGTCCATTGAAGAAATGGTAATGGTAAATGGTCTTATTTTAATATGTTGTTTATGTTGCTCTTTAAGAAGAAGAAGAATGATCTATTAATCACACGTTTTTTTACCACACACATGCGGAGGGTGACACACACACACATGCAGGAGTAGCGAACGATGAGATACAGTCTCTGCGTTTATCCCATCCTGGCCGTATTGTACATTTTGTTAGTCAGCCACTGGCTTAAAGGTGCAGTGTGTAGAATTTAGTGGCATTTAGCGTACCGGACTTGGCAGAAATGTAAGTAAGTATGTTTTAATTAGTGTATAATCCCATGAAAATAAGAATAGTTGTGTTTTCGTTACCTTAGAATAAATCGTTTATATCTCCATGGGGGCTGGAGCCCCTTCCACAGACGCTGCCATGTTGCACCGCCATATTTCTATAGTCGCCCAGAACGGACAAACCAAACACTGGCTCTCGAGTGAGACTTCCTGCGTTTCGCGTCTTTCACGACCACCGTAAATTCTCCTCCACGGAGGGGAATTCAATAGGTTCAATTGGTTCAATTGAATTCAATAAATTCTACACACTGCTACTTACAGCAGTGTGTAGAAGCAGTGTGTAGTGGTATTCATTCGTCATAATCTTTTGTAAATCTGCATTCCTGTTTTGAAATTCCCTTTTTTTTTTTGATCATTTGTTTTATTTTAAAGAGAAGAAAGCAACGCGATTTAAATGCAATAGTATTTTAGTGTTAAGAAAAAGTAAAATAGCCTACAATTAGAACCATCAATCAATCCATCCATTCTCTTGCTGCTTATCCGGATCGGATTAGCGGGTTTTGCAGAGCGGCCCAGTCGTCTTTTTCCCCAACAACTTCCTCCAGCTTTTTCCCAGGGGATTCCAAGGTTTTCCCATGCCAGCTGGAAATGCCTTGGCAATATCCAGGGTGCTTCCAGCGGCTCCCGGGCCTGCACCGGGGGTCTCCTCCCTGTTGGCAGCAACTGGTAGACCTCTAAATGGAGGCACCCAGGCGACATACTTACCAGATGCCTGAACCACATCAACTGGCTCCTCTCAATACGGAGGTTCCAAGGTTCACATGATCACAGAGCTCTCTAGACTACCTCTCATCCCAGCCCTGTCACACTCAGCCGCTGGAGATTGCAGTCTGATGATACAAAGGTCATAAAATAATGTTCATTGTCAAACCAATTAAGAAATTTAAAAAATAAATAAACGAGAATCAAATAAACAAATTAATTAGCCACCAAAAGATTGTTTTAATAGGTGATTGTTCTTTGTCCATTCACAGATCATGGACAAGAGAAAAGGCACTGAGTTCTTTAACAAAAGAGCCCGATATGAGGAAGTAGCAACACATTAAACCAAATAATAGATTTTTCCACTTAAGAATATTTGTGTATTCTAGTTTGTTTAGTTTAGTTTGTGTGTGTGTGTATTAGACATTTCTATCTTTCTATTTCATTCTAATAGCTATGTATAAGTGATTCAATTTAACATGGTCACAAGCACAAATATTTATGTTCTGTTTTATGTTATTTCAGTGGCACTTTAAAGCTGTTTCTGTTGTTTACAAATCCTTCAATACATTTTTCAAATGTTCAAATTATTAATGTTTGTCACGCATTTCTTTTTTTTTTATACATCTCTACATTGTAGTGGTCTCTGAAGACCTGAACTTACATTCTAATTATAAATGTACGGAGACGACAGTGACAGTAAAGCCGGATCGACCACAGTCACTGTCAACCCACTGTTGCCTCACAGCAAGAAGGTCCTGGGTTCGGACCCCGGCCGTCCCAGGTCCTTTCTGTGTGCAATTTCTGTGGGTTTCCTCTAGGTGCTCCGGTTTCCTCTCACCATCAAAAGACATGTATGTTAGGGGTTAATACTCCAGTCTGTGCCCCTGACCAAGCACTGGCAAAAAAGAGCTGGAATTGGGCGCTGCACTGCGGCTGCCCACTGCTCCTAGCGGTGTATAGGGTGGGTCAAATGCAGAGGACAAATTTCATTCTTGATGTATGCTGAGATTGACAATAAAGAATCTAATCCAAACGAGTTGCTGTCACGCAAAGTTACCACCTAAGCCTTATTTTGAGCCAAGGAAAACCCTAGGTAGGGCACGCACCTACTTCGGCGTCTACATGTGTGTTTGTCGTTAGTAGATTTCGATTCGACTTTGTCATTTGCACAGAGGATAAGTACTGTGACGACGTACAGATGGGATAGAACTTTACTGTCATTGTTTCCAGGGCATGTGGAGGACCAACCTGGCAATGAAAAGTCCCTCCGGCAGCTGATTAGCTATCTGGTGGGCTAGATCTTTTGTACCTCGGGGCACAGGACGGGCATGCTGGCCAACCTCTGCGCCGAGGAGGTCCATGCCGCCAAGAGTTTACGTTCCGAACGTCGTCGCCGTCGTCGTTTTACCTTACCACCCGCTGTTCTGTTAATTACAGAAAATCACATACATTTATGTCATCATATTCAGATGTAAATTACAGATTCTGTAAGTTAATTACAGAAAATGGCATGCATATACGTAATCATATATGTAATCTGGATGTAAATTACATACTCTGTGCGTTAATAACAGAAAACTGCATTGGAATAGGGTAATCATACATA
>OMKR01103516.1:0-17829 GCA_900302355.1 Cyttopsis rosea | reverse complement strand
TCATATACATTAAAGTGGAAATCCATAACATCTTCTGTGGTACCAGAATTCCACATGAAACTGTGACGGTCACTTTCTTTTCTCCAAAGTTTGAGTTTGTTTGAATTTTTCTTGGTCACTTTGAGGTGTTTTTTTCATCCGATTGGTGCATTTTTGCCTGGAAAGGCGGACCCTGCCACCATTCAATGGAAACAGAATATAGTGGAGCACATGCATAACACAAATACATTGAACGGCTTTTTCTTTGGCAAAAATGGCAGCTAAATATGGGATTTATTAACAAAATATTCTTTGGATTACCACTTTAATGTGATATACTGTAGCTGTATGGCATTTACCGTATTTCCTCAAAGATTTCTCTGATCGGAGCTGCGGAGCTGTTCCGGTGCAGAGCTCCAGAGAGTTTCCCCCCCGGTCTGTATTTGAGGCAGGATTTTACTGTATTTGTTCGTGTCAATCATGCCCCCGGCATTTATTAGAGCCCGGTTTTTATTATTTGAGGAAATACTGTATATGTCTTTTCAGATAGAAGTTTAGCCCGATTATTATCTTATAATTACTCTCAGAGTAGACACCATCAGCGTAGATCTGCAGCGTGTATGGAGTGGCAGCCAATCATACTGTTGGAAATGGGAGGAGCGCATGCTGTAAGTGGCACCCAGACTAGCACCGAACGACACCCAGTGTGTGAGCTGTGCGTACTGGAGGAGCCAAAAGTCGAAAGCTGGAATGACGATCTCCAACCACTAATACACACTGTATTCGTCTCCGATGAACAGAATATGTGTGTGTGTGTCTACTCTGTACATGGTGTCTAGGTGTGTCTGTATATGTGTATGGTATTTACATGTTTACTCGTCTGTCTCTGCCTACTCGGACTTGCACGCCAGTGTGCGGTTGGAGTGTGTGTGTGTGTGTGTGTCTGTGTGTGTGTGTGCGTGCGTGCAGGGGGCGGTGCAGGCCTGTTGGGCGGGGTTACAGCGCCCCCCTCTGTGTGTCTCTTGTCCGCAGGAAAAGGAGATGGAGAAACAGCGGCTGCTTTACCAGCAGTCGCGCCTGCACAACCGTGGCGCTGCAGAGATGGTGCTGCAGATGATCAGCGCCTGCAAAGGTACCCCCCCACCCCACACACACACACACACACACATACACGCTCCCTGAATCGCTCATTACGAGTCGAACATTAACAATTCTAAACTCCCTCGTGTCCTCTGTGTGCAGGTGAACCAGGAGTCATGGTTTCTTCAACACTCAAACTGGGAATCTCCATCCTCAATGGAGGCAACTGTGATGTTCAGCAGGTATCTATTTAAAACAGTTTCCAACTCCTACACTAGGGGTGGGCTGATACATGATGGTCCTAATCGGATTCGTATCCGTAAAACGTACCCCAATAGTTTTGATCGGACGGTTGGAATTGAAAAACCGGTAATAAATTTTATTAATTGACTCCGGTAAATGGAGCTATGCGCTTTTATTGTGAAAAAAAAAACTGATGTCATGCCAGAGGAGAACGCTGGTAGTAAAAGGCAAATTAAGTTGTACCGACGCTACCTGTGTCCTCCACATGTACTAAAACGCGACTACAACTCCCATGATCCCACGCTACTTCTGACATCACCAGACTCCACCTTGTTTGTTAATGTTTTGATTGAGAGGCCCCTAGCGGCAGAAATGACATATTGCACCTTTAATTACGAGTCTATAGATGTTTATCCTCCAAACCATTAGATCACCATCACTGCATAAAATAAAATTTGTATTGTCGCAATGACCCCGAACTCTACTCTTCTCAACTGTCAAACACCTTAAATCCAATTCATGTGTGTGTCTGTTGGTGCCGTGGAGATGTTTATCCTGATATCTGTTGCTGTTTCTGTGTAGAAAATGCTGGACTACCTGAAGGACAAAAAGGATGTGGGATTTTTCCTTAGCGTTCAGGCTCTTATGCAGACCTGCAGGTGGGCTCGCATGCTGAAGCATCTTGAACCTTTAGATGCACCGTGTATATCTGTGTTGTCCATCCAGACCCCGTTTAAAGGAAGAACTCATTTTTACTTGGAGTTGAGATCACAGGGTTGCAAAATACCACATTTCATAGGTAATGCTTAAACATGTAATATGACTCCAAATTCAGCCGCTGAAGGCTGTACTTATAGTTATATTATATGCATTTTGTTATGTTATATTAATTATCCCTTTTGTTGTTGACAGCGTTTTGGACCTGAATGCTTTTGAGAGACAGAATAAGGCGGAGGGGCTTGGAATGGTTTCAGAGGAGGGCACTAGTAAGTATCAAGAGACACACACACACACACACACACACACACACACCCCATAATTATATGCTTAAATACATTTTACAAAGTTGAAATATATAAATACTGTGACAATGTCCTTGTCCTTTAGTTTGTAACATCCGCCCAATGTTTTGTTTTCCGTTGCATTGGTTGTGTTTTTCTTTCCAACCAGAGCATTTAGTTCTACTTTCGTACGTGAAAATAACTCTGTAATGCTGCTCTGTATTTTATTTGATTTAAGTGTGTTTGTTCATGAATGCCTCTGAACAAAATGTGCACCATGTGCTTGTAATGTGATTACTGTAATGTGATTGGAATGGGGATATGTGTTTTCCACAAACAGGTTCACGTTCTCCTTTAAAAGTTTTTTAAAAAGCTTCGTCCGTTTATCGACAGCGTGCACTTTGAGTCCGGATGTGCCGTCGAGTCGCTTCTCACGGTGGCGGCGTTATGGCAATGCATGGCGGGGTATCTGGGTCAATCCCGTTCGACCGATTCCGTGCTTTTGGCTCAATGTGAACTTTGGCGAGTTCACGAAATACAAACCGAGCAGCAATTACTGTACGTCGGCCAAGAATTGAAGCCAATGTTTTTAAACCGCAGTTCCGCTAATGTCCACTCGGTGGCGCTTCAAAAACCTCCAGCTGAATGGAAGTCGATGGAAAAAGGAGCAACTACAAACATGTGTGTCTTGGTTATATTATAAAGTCCAAGTGAAAATAGTAATCTCTTCACTTTCAATGTAGATTATATTAATACAATTATATTTAAGTTAATGATGTTTTAAGTCTTTACCTTTCATCATCTGGAAAGACATTTGGAGATTTTTGGAAACAGAAATAAAATAATGTAAATGGTTAATATTTAATATTTAATTTAATATTTTACCATTAATACCCGAAGCGTCAGTCGGCACCAAAATCCACACTTCTGGAAAACGCCAAGGCTTCAAATCGTCCCTTTAAAAAAAATCAACGGGTAACAGATAGAATGTCCATTTTTTCTTCCTACAGTCTATGGTACGGAGAAGAATCACAGAAGTACAGATATCGATAAGTGGCTGGACGTTTTGTTTGAAACTGGTGCATCGACCCCCCGTCCACCCTGACAACACGTTGAACACTGGACTCACTGTGTCTCTCTCTCTTTCTCCCTCCTCCTCCAACACCACGCTCACTATGCCCCCTTGTCGGTTCTCAGACATGAAGCTAGAACGTGGTAAATAAAAACCTGGCTTCCATATATATTTTCTCTCTCTCGATCTGTCTGTCGTTCTGCCTTACCTCTCTCGCCCCTGTCCTCCCTCTCCCTCTCTCTCTCTCTCTCTCTGTCTCTTCCATCATAACACCCCTTCACCTGACTCGTTATTTCCCTTGCTGTGTGCTTAATATGCATCTGACCTTGCACTCAAGGAGCCCATCGAGTCAGGCTTTCAAATCACTATTTTGAGATTTTCGCACATTAATTTGCACCTTTGCGATCCATCTTTTTTTGCCCTTTTGTCTGAAGTTGCACTTCGATCCTTGAGTGCGTCACCGCAGATCTACTGTGAACTCCGGAACTTTCAGTCCAATGACAGATCAGAAGGAGGAGAGGCAGCAACCTCGTGCCTCCTTTCCTGATAAACTGCAGCCACATCAGGGATTCAACTGCTCTGGCCTCGGGATCCACATCTCTCCCTAGTTATTAAGTCACAATGGAAAACCAAAACGAAAAATTGACTTTTGTATACATCGGCGGTCCACATGAAACTGGACCCACGTCCCAAATTTGGATCAGGACCCACCAGTTGAGAACCACTGCTCTGAACCCTCTTTCTCTCAACCCCTCTTTGATTCAACTAATTTTTTCCACATGATTCCACCTTTCCCCGAGGTAAGAGATAACCATCAGGGAGGACACATTTTAAATTCCAAAATTCCTTAAAATCGTCATCCTCCCCATTTCATCCCCGTTTACCGATATTAATACCATACCAAAGGATGTTCTCTGGAAATTGGACATTATAACACTTTATCTTTATATCATTTAATGTAAATTCTTAGAGAATATTGTGAAAAAACAACAATAGCCTATAATGCCTCTCAAAGGGAAATCTCCCTGTTTATAGTGGACACAGGGTTGTGGCCGCATCATTTGAGCATGCTGTGTTAATGGGATTTCACTGAAATGGACTTTTCAGTTTACATCCCCTGTCGTATTTCTGAAACAATGTTGAAAATATATTTTATTTAAAAAAAATGGGAATTTTGGATAGTATCTCAATGGTATCCTGAAATTCCCGAATTCCTGGATACCTTTACAACTAACTTATTTAGTTTAACAGATCACAACCCAATGTGCTCACATTTTCCAATCATCCCTCTGGAAGTACGTCACGTACAGCATTTGCACTAGTTTCCTTAAGTACATACAGATTATTAGTGTTTTTACTTACAATACTACAATACAAGCATGTGTTGTTTGTGCATTCTTTGGTGTCCACTTTGTAGAACCGTTAATATCGCCACCTCCTTTTACAGAAATCTATTTTCTTTTAAATTGTCTTTTATTTCACAGAGAACAACCTAAGGTATGACTTAATCTGCTTCATCATTATATCATCATCACGTGGATGTAAGAAAGACCAGGGTTGGCATATTTGAACAATCAACTCAGTTTTCCTTCATAACATGTATAACAATCATGTGTCTTTGTGTTCAAGTTATTTTATAATTTTATTTTTCTGCGAAACAAATACATTTACGTTTCCTCCCTTTACATGAAGCATTCCAACATCCAGCTAATCTCTTTTATTCCCTTTTTATGCATTTGAGATATTTGCATTAATCCTGATGCAGCATGACCTCATGGCTAATTGCAATAATACTGCAATGCAACAAAGCACTCAAGGCACATATCTTAGCAGACGTCCCCAACTTTTAGTCTGATGTTGAACTCACTTCACCTCGCTACTTAGTTTTATAAAAGAAAATGGAAAGACAAGAACCCGAAACACGGCGATAATGTAATGTGCTTTCCACGTCACCTCCTGATCTTTGCGGTTCCTAGGCGCGATGGGAAAGCAACCAAGAACTCTTTCTGGGACTGCCATGGTTCCCGTTCCACAAGGTTCCAGGTCTGAATGGTTCCTCATTTACTTCCTGGAACTTGGTGGAAAAGAGGGTATAAGCTTTAAGACGACACTCTTGGGTCCATTTCTTTATCAATAATGCAGCAATAATACAAGGCACATATATTCAGCATGTATTACATGCAGTACGCAATACATGCACCCTCTGCTGTCCCCAAAATGCAGCCTGGAGACCTTGTACTGCAGCTTTTTCTTTACTGCAGTAGTTGGCATTCAAGGTGTTCAAATCCAGAGGTGTTACAGGCAGCTCTGCGATATTGCATAAAGAAATGTTAAGGCTGCTCTGCCAATCGAAACAAGTGGTAAAATGAGTATCAATCAATCAGGCGATAAGACATCAAAATCGGATCCCTACATATCATCTATTTGTATGAGGCAAACGTGTATTATTGCCTCATACAATAGATTAGCTAAAATATGATTCATACGTAACATACACTACTGCACCATGCAATAGATCCCTAATCTATTGGGATGATGCAGTACACACCTTTTTAAAATGACAATATACTTTGCTGTTTGCTCACCAATTTGGCATTACGTACATTGGATATTATTTAATAAAGCACAGGATGTGTGTCCCATCCAGCCCCTGAGGTATCCCCTTCGCACCCCGCTTGCTGTAAATGTGCTTTAAATGTGACTGTCTTTAAATGTCCATCCTCCATTCATCACCCCCCCCCCTCAACCCACAGTACCTACCACCATACTGAAATTTTCGGAGTTCAGTAGATCTGCCTTGCATGACCGTGTGTCTGCCAGACGTTGTTGGAGCCTCTCTCTGCTAATATCTTTGTATCTCCATGTTGTATCTCCCTGTTTTCCCACACATCGTCCCCCGCCGTCCATCCTCCCGCTCTGCGTCCTTCACGTCACCCCCTGTTTTGCCGTCTGTGGTCGCCGTGGTCCATCTGTGTATTCCACATCTGTAACATTTTCTATGTTATCACTGTTTGGCACTTGGTGGAAAAAAATGTGGAGTCTGCTCTCTAACTGTGTGCGGAGAGACAGACAGAGGGCCTGTGTTCAGAAGAAGGAGGAAGCTGGAGTCCGAGGCCTCCCCCACTGTCTCCCGCTCCCACTGTCCTTCTCTTTCAAGGCGACAGACCAGGAACATCTACTGAGGCCCCTGTGGTTTCCACTAACCTTCACTAATGGGGCCAATTAGGCCGAGGTGCCGCTGTGACTAAATCTAACTGACGGTTTTATTATTTTTACTTTTTGCGGTGCAGTGCACACATTTACAAAATGATAATCCTGAAAAGACCCTCACACACTGAAACACACACACAGACACACACACACACACACACACACACACACACATTGAGAAACACACATACACAAACATGCTAAAGGTGTAAACCTCACATCACTAAATGAGCACTTCTCAGTCTGTTAAAGGAAAATACAAGTGTTGCATGCTTTTAAATCTCCTAATTTCTTAATCTCTTATATGTAATATAATGTCAGTTCAATCCAAAAACAAATTATTTTGGGATATCTAATGCAGACAGTGACTTCCTAGATAAGTCACTGTCTGCATCAGATATCCTATTATAACACACTTTGTCAACACACACTAATCGCAACACGCTTCACATTAAGGCTGAAAAGCTCGTCCTGAAACCTGAACTTGCACGTCCTGTCTCCCTCTGGCCAGACGAGAAAGTGATGGCGGACGATGAATTTACCTGCGACCTCTTCCGCTTCCTGCAGCTTCTATGTGAAGGTCACAACAACGGTGAGTCAACCGGGAACGCATCGGTGGTTAAAGACACAATTCAGTGCTGAAACGGTCACGCACGCGATCACCATAGCAGCAGATTGTCGTTGAATTCCTCGGGTGATATAGCGTGACACGACATACTTCAATCATCATCATCATCATCATCATCATCATCACGGCATTTTGAGAGACATTTTGTCGCAATGGCAGCGATCAAGGTCGAATCAGTCTGCTTGTGCCGCTGTTTTCAGACTTCCAGAACTATCTGAGGACTCAGACCGGCAGCACAACCACCATCAACGTCATCATCTGCACCGTGGACTACCTGCTGCGCCTGCAGGTGAGCGAGCTCACTCATTTGAGCGTGAAGTAAATTGACCTGACTTGACGGTGAGAGTAGGGAATCAAAGATAAAATGAACCAAAAATAGTGTGAGGTCGTTACCGTCGTTATGTGTCTTCCATTTGGTCTAAATCTAGATGTTGGTGAGTCCATGTTCTTTTTTTGGGTCTTCTGTTCCTCCGCAGGAGTCCATCAGTGACTTCTACTGGTACTACTCGGGGAAAGAAATCATCGACGAGCCGGGGAAGAGGAACTTCTCCAAAGCCATGAACGTGGCCAAGCAGGTCTTCAACAGTCTGACTGAATACATCCAGGTACACGAGCAGAGCTGGGGAATTAGGACGTTTTTTCATTGAGTTGTATCAAACAATTACGTCTCCTCTGTGTATGTTCTTCCGTTTTTATCCGCTGCACTTTGTTTTCCTATTCATTGTGATCTTGTGTAGTATCCCTCATCTCTGTACGTTGGCATGCTGATGTCTCTCTCTCTCTCTCTCTGGATCTCTCTACCAGGGTCCCTGCACTGGGAACCAGCAGTCCCTGGCCCACAGCAGGCTCTGGGACGCCGTGGTCGGCTTCCTGCACGTCTTCGCTCACATGATGATGAAGCTTGCTCAGGTGAACACTAATGCCTGCGTTCAGTGCACCTCACACCACTTAACAATAACAATGTTTATCAGATTTGATGTCTAGAAGGCATATTTTGCTTTATATTGTATGATCCTACATACCTGCGTTACCTGTCCATTTTGAGTAAACTAATTATGTGAACTGTTTTTCTCATGGTTCCTGCAGAGTAAAGTATGTATATATTTGTTTATTCTTTAAATTAATGGAGTTAAGTTTTAACTCTTTTATTCTCTTCCTACATTCCGTGCGTCCTCCTCTCTTTGTCAGTTTGTTTCTGCCTCTCCGAGCTGCAAACTTTCAAGTTTAGATCCGATTAAAATGAATTACATCGGATTGACTTTAAATTCAGGTATTAATTAGAACGAAGCCTTTAGCATAGAGAGGATGAATATATTGCAAATGTCACATTTAACCAAATGTGGAATACATGGGAAAATATGTTTTTTGAACGATTTGTACAGTACTGTACATGATAACATGCAATTTGATAGCTGGCACCCTGTTAAAATCACCTAACCCCCTAAATTGCATGTTATTATGCATGCAGTTTGTTCCAAAAACACATGTACAGTATTCCTCATTTGGTTAAATGTGATTTTTTTAGTGAGGGCAATACCTGTGTAGTTTAGATTTGTTTATTAATTCACAAAATTTTATAACAACCTGAGTACTGGCGTGAATACGATTCATAATTTCCCTTTTGCTAAATTACTATTCCGCAACTCAGACCTATTGTTCCCACTCGTCAATGTAGATTGAATTTCAGATGGCAGAAACAATCTGATATGTTTCCTCTCTTAGTTTGCCACTTAACTATAGTGATAATTCATTTTCTCCTCTTTTAGCCTTCTCAATGATGCCTAATAGATTAATCTCACCTCACTAAAATACACGTTTCTGTCACTGACCAGAGCTTTTCAGTGTGACTGCTTTAATAATGACCTGTGTGTGTTAATATGCGGCTGCATTAACCGTGTGACTCACGGAATTACATGAAACTCAAACTTGTCAAATGTGAAACCCAAATGCCTGAATCTAACACAGTGTGATGTTATTTGGTTGCTTTATGCTGTGCTTCTGTTTAGAATGCATTTTTGTATTCTAGTTACAGAATATACTATATCTTAATTCAGGATAGTACAAATAATTACTGCACTGTATCTATAAAGCATATAAATAAAGTAGAAAAGATAGATTTTTCAAAATAGTTCAGTTTAGTGTTCTAATCTATCAGATCTCAATCCTTTATACTGTAGTTATATCATATAAAACCATTTCATAAACTCATCTGCTCAAAACATGTGGTTTTTATTTAGTATGCTATATAATGTATATAATGTATTATGTATGTATATATAATATATAATTATATATAATTTTAAAGCAGATGTGTGCTCATCAATCAATACTGGATTCATCACAGAAATGAGAACGGGAATTGAAATGAAAGTACCGGGACCTTGTGAGAGATTTCCAAGGGGAGCGTTTATTCAGGGGAAATACAAAAATGAAGTAAAAATGTTGTTTGATGACATTTTTATTTCTCGTGTGCAACCCTGTCAGATGCACCCTGACCCCGGACAACGGAATGGCGTAAGAATCTGTGTCTCTCCACCAATGCCACTGCCTGTGCTTCTTTATTTAACTCCTCACACTCATCCCTCATTCGTCACTGCCCGGCTTCAGGCCTGCGTCATCCTCACCTTCTGCGGCACTTATTACCCCCCTGCGGCAAATCATGTTTTACTGTGCATATCCCGGAATGCATCGTTTTCTCCTCGTCGATTGCATAGATAAGAACGCCATTTGAGACCTCTAAAGTTTCGGATCTAAATGCGACCTTTCTGCTCCCCTGTCGGATATTGCAGTTTTGTGTGATCAGATTCCTGAGGTCACATTATAAGCGCAGGTGTAACAGAGCCCGCAGAGAAGAAACATCCAAACACCTTAGAAATATATTTCAAAGGTGCCAACCTGATTATAAGGCTAAGAAACAGATGCAAAGGGACAATTATAGGGTTATTTGTTTGTCCAATGTGCATAAATATATATTATCCACTATTTTTACCACTATTGTATCTCATAATTAAATTGATATCTACTGTAATCAATGTGTTTTCCTGAGATAACGGTGACTACATTGGTCCTGTAATTGTTCACTTTCTGATAGTTTCATATATTTTAATACTTCTCAACAGTTGTATATCCTGCTGGAGCGTCTTCACTGCCTGCTTGTCATCAATTCATTGAGCTATTAGAGTTATTAGTCATTACATTGTTATTAATTGTTCCTGTAATATAAGTATACTATACTGTATAAATGTATGTATTTCAAACCATCACGGTGCTTTGATTGGCAGTTGAGGCTTGTCTATCCTGTGCTGATTCCTGCTTTAGATCCCCACCAATTCGATGAACATGTTAAAAACCCTAAAGTTAATTCTGGCTCTGCTCATTCATTGGCGCGGGTCTTTAAAAGCGCTATAAGTGAGTGCTATGCAAGTACATGAACACAGCGCTCTGGAGCTGCAGCCCATTTCTAAGCAGACGGTGAAAGCTTCTGCCCCATCATACTTGCTTTACTGTGCCTTCCCAGTGTCTGTCTCACTGCCCATTCACATTTAGTGACTACTTTATTTAAGGTGTTTGTGATGGATTGTTGAAAACAAAATAATTTATTATTTGAAAATGCAAACCAAGGATCATTTCTGGAGTAGAACACACTCTGAGGTAGAGTGTTTCATATGTTTTTTATATGTTTTTCTTTCATAATGTATTTAGTTATCTAATTAATTTTCACAGCAGAAGTCTCCCAGAATGAGAGCACATTACTTCTTCACCTGAAATTATTATTGAATTTATTATCGTTTTATGCCTTTCCATTCTCTCCGGTTAAGAACATTTTAATTTACCCGCTGTATGTGTGTGTGTGTTTCCTGTGGCTGTTTTGTCTGGCAGGACTCCAGTCAAATTGGGCTTCTGAAGGAGCTGTTAGATCTACAGAAGGACATGGTTGTGATGCTGCTGTCTCTACTTGAGGGTAATGTTGACAACTCATTCCAAGTTTACCACTTCCCTTAAGGATGAAGAGTCACCCCCTCACCTCCTCTCGTCTCTTTGCGTTCTCAGGGAATATTGTTAACGGGACCATCGCCAGACAGATGGTGGACATGCTAGTGGAGTCATCCAGCAATGTGGAGATGATCCTCAAATTCTTTGACATGTTCCTCAAGTTGAAGGACATTGTGGCTTCTGATGCCTTCCGTGACTATGTGACTGACCCCCGTGGGCTTATTTCCAAAAAGGACTTCTCCAAGGCCATGGACAGCCAGAAGCAGTACTCTCCCTCAGAGATTCAGTTCCTACTGTCCTGCTCAGAGGCCGACGAGAATGAGATGATCAACTTCGAGGAGTTTGCTGATCGCTTCCAAGAGCCTGCCAAGGACATCGGGTTCAACATCGCCGTTCTGCTGACCAACCTGTCGGAGCACGTTCCCCACGACACCCGACTTCAGAACTTCCTGGAGCAGGCCGACAGCGTTCTTAACTACTTCCGACCCTTCCTGGGCCGGATCGAGATCATGGGCGCCAGCAGAAAAATCGAACGCATTTACTTTGAGATTAGCGAGGCTAACCGCAACCAGTGGGAGATGCCTCAAGTCAGAGAGTCCAAGCGGCAGTTCATCTTTGATGTGGTCAATGAGGGCGGCGAGAGCGAGAAGATGGAGCTCTTTGTTAACTTCTGCGAGGACACCATATTTGAGATGAACATCGCCGCCTCGATTTCTGAGCCAGAGGGGGATGGTGGAGAAGAGGAGGATGATGAGGAGGAGGAGGAAGGCGGAGGAGACAAAGGAGAGATTGGAGAAGGAGACGAGGGCAATGGAGAGGAGAAACCTCCACAGTCCAGCTCGGCCTTCGCCGACTTTCTGAAGAGTGTGGTGGACTTCTTCAACATGTTCACCTTCCGTAACCTGAGGCGCCGATATCGCAAGCTGAGGAAGATGACTGTGAAGGAGATGGTGATTGGACTGGTGACTTTCATCTACACGGTCCTGATTGGCATCCTGCATTTTGTCTACAGCGTATGCAAGGGCTTCTTTACACTGATTTGGAAGGTCCTGTTCGGCGGAGGTCTAGTGGAAGGGGCCAAGAAGATAACTGTGACTGAAATCCTTGCCAGTATGCCTGATCCTACGCAGGACGAGGTTCACGGAGACCTGCCGCCCGAGCCCGGAGCTAGAGAAGTGCAGGACGCAGACGGAACGACAGACCACATGGATGCTGGAGGAGGAGAGGAGGAGGAGGAGGATGGCGAGGAGAGGGAAGGAGGGCGCTTGCCTGGTTTCGACACTCCTGGAGGTCTTGGGGACTTTGGCGAGACGACCGCGGAGGAGCCTCCGACTCCGGAAGGAACTCCGCTGCTGAAGAGGAAACTGGTAAGCTGCGGTCACTCGCATTTGCCAGGCGTTTCACTGCTTGTGTGTTGACCTGGGTATTTTCCCAGGTTGTCCAAAATATGTCATTGACCTTAGAACTTGAGGCGATCCGTGGGCACCAGACTATGACTGCCCACTTCTCCTAATAGTTAGAATGGGTTCAATGCAGAGGACAAATTCTGAGCATATAAAAATGTAAATGGATAATTCTCTTACTGTTTTTTCAACATGGTCATTTAACCTGACACGCCAGATGGTTTGGGACACAGAGCCATCAGGGAAGTCATCCTTGGAAACTGTTTGGAAACGGGCAGGCACTTTCAAAAAATACTTGGCAGGTGATGGGATAAACCATCTGTCTATCACCGCATCACAGGCTTCAACCAATCAGATCAACCTCCTTTTTGAAGGAACAGTGGCTGTCGTCACACCTAAACCACCATTGTCCATCTGCCTCGCAAGGTTACATTTAACCGGTATTTAATCACCTCTGTTCACACAGTTGGCAGCCACGTCAGGTCAAGGAGAAGAGGGTGAAGCTGTGTCTGAGGAGGCGGTTCCTCAAGAGACCGAGAAAGCAGAGTAAGTAGAAAGCCTCTGTTGGAGCCAATAAGGATGTTTTTAGAACAGTAGTTCTTCTTCTTCTTCTGCTTCTGCTTCTTCATCTGCTTCTTCATCATCTTCTTTGTTTTCTCCTTCTGCTTCTCCTTCCTCTTCTTTGTCTTCTTCTCCTTCTTCACTGTCTTCTACGTTTTCGTCTTCATCTTCTTCAATAATGTTTTCTCCGTATCATCTATCTGTGTTCAAAACTGACTTTAACTTTTGTTCAAATGCAGTACGGAGAATAGAGAGAAGGAGGAGAAGGTGGTGCCTCAACCTGAGGTGAAGGAGGAGGAGCCTGAGCCAGTCGCACAGGAGGTGAAGACGAAGGCCAAGAAGGAAAAGAAACATGCTGAGGGCGGCTTTGAGCTGTGGAATGAGCTGGAGATCCAGAGGATCAAATTCATGGTAAGTTCTTTCAGTTATTATGTTCTTTTCTGAGGGAAGCTAACTCGACCTAGCTGCAAAATATAGGCAATACTAGTAATTAGAGATTTCAAAGTTTTATTTATCAATGCATAACATAACAAGTTTCATGTTAGTGATGAAAATTCTTACGCTTCATACCGATTTTCAGCAGTTCAGATAAAGCAGCAAAACCAGTTTAGGTGACACAACCAGGTGGTGTAGGTATATACACAGTGAACACACACAATGCAAATCTGGACTAAAAGCGGTTAATGAGGCGTAGCTGCAGAGCAGTTCTGTCAGACAACTCGACGGCGCCACATGCCTCCAGCCCTCATGGGCCGGCCTGTTTAAGCCGGCCTCCTGCCCTACCTGCTTGCTTGCTGCATTGCTGCGCTCCCTCCACCTCAACTCAAACGATGCTAAATACATAAAGATAATTTCAAATTAAATCTAAGAGTTGTCTGTCAGAAATACACTAAAATTATATTTTTTGTTGTTCTGCCCATTCATTTTAGATTAATACAATTATTTTTTATCCTTTCCAGAACTACCTGTCTCGTAACTTCTACAACCTGCGTTTCCTGGCCCTGTTTATCGCCTTCGCTCTCAACTTCATCCTCCTCTTCTACAAGGTCTGGACTATAACAAACTTTGAGCTTTTATTTAAAGAGGCGGTTCAATTTGTTGTGCTGGTCTAAAGTAGGTGATTGGTCACACATTGGCCCCTATCTCAGTCTTCCTGTCTTTCCCACCGCCTCCTCCAGGTCTCGGACAGTCCTCGCGGTGAGGAGGAGTTCGAGGGCTCTGCTCTGTTCGAGGCTTCCGGCCTCTTTGAGGGTTCGGGTGCTGAGGAGGAGGGGTCGGGGCTGGAGGACGGAGGGGAAGACGAGGACGACGAGGGCCCGGTCTACTTCTTCTTGGAGGAGAGCACGGGCTACATGCAGCCCGCCCTGTCCTTCCTCTCCATTTTCCACACCATCATCGCCTTCCTCTGCATCATCGGCTACAACTGCCTCAAGGTGCTCACCTCGCGCTCCTCTTCTAGATGTCTGCTTGGGATTGTGGGTCGTACTCTGTTCGTTTTATTTTTTATGACTTCACGTGTCGTGCATTTGTCACTGTCTCAGGTGCCTCTGGTCATCTTCAAGAGAGAAAAGGAGCTGGCGAGGAAGCTGGAGTTTGACGGTCTTTATGTCACGGAGCAGCCAGAGGACGACGACATCAAAGGCCAATGGGACAGACTCGTGCTCAACACCCCGTAGGAGGCTGCTTCATCGCTGTCTAGATTCAGGATAAACAGCCTTTTTCCAGAACAATGTAGAGACAGTTAGATGTTGAGTCAACTTATGTTGATACAATTCTTAAAACGGTTTTCCCAAAGTAACCATTTTGGCAAATTAACTTGATTGTTGTGTTAAAGCGCTACTGTAGGTGAGGGGAAGCGCTCTCTATTGAGCCTCTATTGTGTCTCCCTTGATGCACTGCACCGCTTATCCATCACTTTGGAGTGCATCAGTTTAATTTGAATCCACCTAAGGCCTCTAGACAGATGAACAGGCACTTGTTCACGCATAGGGAAGGGTACTACTTTAGGTGCCTCTGACCACAGTTTTTGGAAATACCTTCTATGTTCACTACAACGTTACGATAGATAAATTTGAGTCGTCAAAATAGGCTGTAGTCAACTTCTACTGTATATATCGCAGTTAATCTCTGGATCTAGGTACAAAACACGGTACAGTAGATAAAAGTCGGACATTCAAAATTCTCTTCCCCTTGTAATATTGTTCAAGAGGTGCAAAATGTTTTAGTTCATTTAGTGTCACCTCACCCATTGAAAGATTGCCTCCAATTCATTGAATGATGATTCGATTCAGAAAACATGATACTAAAAAAGTTACACTAAATCAAACGTGATCAAAGTTGACAACACTATTCGTTAACTTTTGCTTCCGCATTCATCGCAGGTCGTTCCCCAACAACTACTGGGACAAGTTTGTGAAACGAAAGGTAACGGCTCCAGCACCGCGGCGCTACGACGCGTTCTCTATGGTTTCCAGAAGAGATACGATCGCGTTACATCTGTGTGTGACGTCTTGATGTTGGTCCCAGGTTCTGGATAAGTACGGGGACATCTACGGCAGAGAGAGGATCGCGGAGCTGCTCGGCATGGACCTGGCATCGCTGGACGTCAGCGCCATGACTCACGAAAAGAAACCCGAACCGGACAGCTCCATGTTCAGCTGGTGTGTTTAAAAAGGACATTTCAGAGCAAGCAATGTGCATTAAGCGACACAAATCGCATTTGAATCGTGACCTTTCTCTCCATAGGGTGACATCCTTCGACATCAAGTACCAGATCTGGAAGTTTGGCGTCGTGTTCACCGACAATGTGAGTGAAGGAATTTTGATGTGGAGGTGATCGTCGGCGGTTCTTTAACGGCACCGTTTGTCTCCTCCTTCAGACCTTCCTGTACCTGGTGTGGTACACGCTGACATCCCTGCTCGGACACTATAACAACTTCTTCTACGCCGCTCATCTCCTGGACATCGCCATGGGAGTGAAAACCCTGCGCACCATCCTGTCCTCCGTCACCCACAACGGCAAACAGGTGAAAATTTCATATCAACAAAATGGATTTACCAGCTTGATATGTATACAGCATCTTCAATAGAGTGCGTCTGAAAAAGTAAAAGTCATATTTTAATGTAAATCATAGACAACAGGGCTTAGGATAAGACAATTGAAAATAGAAACAAAAAACCAAATATCAGAATATTCCACCTGCTGCATTTTTTAGAAGCGTGAGAGCAGTTCAACAGCTACGTTACGTTTTCTTTTAACTTATAAAGATAAAAGTATGATCAATTCCTTAAATCCAGCTGTCGTTGCCGTATTAACAAAAAGCTCCGGGAAACTGAACTTGTCCGAATGAACCGTGTTGCCCCCAGCTGATGATGACGGTGGGCCTGCTGGCGGTGGTGGTGTACCTCTACACCGTCGTGGCCTTCAACTTCTTCCGCAAGTTCTACAACATGAGCGAGGACGAGGACGAGCCCGACATGAAGTGTGATGACATGATGACTGTGAGTGGGGGGAGAATCGATGAAAGACAAGAACAAGAAACGAATGTTGCTTCTGTAGATCAATCGGTCAATAGGTCAATCGACAGAGAGGTCATCTGCTCAATAGATTAACAGATATACTGTATAGTTGTCTGTTCCAAAGCTGCGACTGACCTTTATTTACCTCAACTGCAGAGGGTACCAGGCCGTTATTGGAAGCAGGCTTATACTGCATTAGAATCAGGCTTTTATATCTAATTCCCTCTGTTTAATAAGTATATTTGATAATATTTTTGTATGAATTTTAAATCAAACTTCCGTCTGGGTGCATGGTGTATTTTTTCACGTATGGTGAAAAAAGAGAGAGCTCGTAGCTTCCCTGGTCGCACTTATTGTGGTAGCCGACGAGGAAATTACAGTTTTCTGAGTTTCCCTTGAACGCATCACTTCCTGCTTTGGAGCTGGAGAGCGACAGCAAGAGATGGAGTAAATTAAATACATCTCAAATAAAAACACACTGTTTTATCTGCTTTGTTTGGAGAAAAGATCGATCTGGTGCAGGGCTCCAGAGTTTTTTCCCCCGCTCTGTATTTGAGGCAGGTTTTTATTTGTTTGTGTCGACCACGCCCCCAGCATTTATTAGAGGCCATTTTTTTATTTGACTCCCGGTTTATATTTGAGGAAATACTGTATATACAGTCTGATTGCAGAAAAGTAATATAAAAATAAGTTATTTTGGGGTAATTTATTTTCATGTCATGAAATAATAAGATAGTGATTACTAATTGTAATGTCTCTCTGCTGCCCCTAGTGTTACCTGTTCCACATGTACGTGGGCGTGCGCGCTGGCGGCGGCATTGGAGACGAGATCGAGGACCCGGCCGGAGACGACTACGAGCTCTACCGAGTGGTCTTTGACATCACCTTCTTCTTCTTTGTCATCGTCATCCTGCTGGCTATCATTCAGGGTACGGAGGCTACCCCATAATACCAGTTCACGTTATTAATACATCTTTGTGAAGCGCTGATAGAACCTTTTGGCCTCGATGTGTTCAGGTCTGATCATCGACGCCTTCGGAGAGCTGAGAGACCAGCAGGAACAAGTCAGGGAGGACATGGAGGTACGACCGGAGACGCCTCGTAAAACAAAAATACAAATGGACGCCGTCGTGTGAGGGT